>JACCPG010008210.1:0-24930 GCA_016069955.1 Drepana arcuata | reverse complement strand
CCTTCGGGGACCCTTGTGGGAAGGCGTGAGGATAAATATATAGATATAGATTATAGCTAAAATTAAGTACTATATTTTTCATCGGCTTAATAAATTTCTAAACTTAGTTCATTTGTGTTTCCAGCGGGAATGGTATTTGAAACTGCGGTATTGATATTATCACCAAAACCTCAAGTCCAATACAGCCCTAAATATAATATATGTATATGTGATCATATTCCCTTTCACCATTAGCGTATTAGTAACAGATAAACTCCATAGATGTTCGGCTCAAAGATGATGCACCATTTATCACAAGGGCGGAGCTACTACGGGTCTGATTCACATCAATCACTAAACGTTTCTGTTATTTGATAGTGATGGGCTATTTTTAGACTGTTATAGATATAAGTTACTAGATACTTACACGAAAGAGAGATATATCAACAATTATCTACTGGATTCTAGTTATTACTAATTTGCACAATGGTTTCTCTGCTTGTACAATTGCGCTGCCTTTCTCTGCTTTTTGGTTATTAGATTGCTGGCCGTAAGCATTATCTTTATATATATATATTTCTTCTGTGCGTGTGTATGTCACTGAACTCATCCTAAGCGTCTGGACCGATTTGAATGAAATTTTCTGTGTCTTCAGGTGGGTTCGAGATTGGCAACGTCAATTGGCCACGAAAGGCGTCACCATCGTATTTTTTCACCCGAGCGAAGCTGGGCGGGACAACTAGTACTAACTAGGACAACTAGTACTAGTGGGTACTACCTATTCACCTCTGCCTACCCCATCGGTTACCCTTATGGGAAGGCTGAAATATTATATATATTTTGTAGTCAGTTAAAAAGATTAGAAAGATCCTCGAGCATGATATTACAGTCAGTTATCCTCTTTTGTATCTGCATACAGCTCTGTAATTGTAGCGTGTAGGGATGATGTTTACATATATAGATAGGTAGATAGATTACAAATCAACACGCCGAGTCCCGAGGTAGGCTGACAGAGTAGTGTCAATTCTCATAGAGTAATATCATTTAAGCATCTAAAATGTTCTAATATGTCTAATAATTGAACACGTATGTACTTAGTGTTCGATGAACCGAATGCATACATACATACATATCATCATGCTGAGTTCACAAAGAGGTAGAGGTAGTATAGAGCGCAAGTTCTATCCAGACTTACACACCTCTTTCACTTCGTCCACATCAATCTCTCTTTACACATGCTCGTCAGTTTCGACTACTCTTGACGTTCCCTTGCATAACATGTAAATTTAAAATCAAAAGGGCTTCGTTAAATTAACGCACGAGCGAACCGCGAATTGATACAAAGCTCGGGTGTTGCTTGTAATAATTTTATTATAATCAACTCAAATCAAATAACAAAAATGTTATCTTTCCACGACACGGTTAAAAAGCTGCCGCTTATTAAAAATGAATGGGTTTTTTTTTGTTTACCATTTAAGCACTTAATGAATTGCCTTAAAAACAGAAGAAAAACCTTAAATTTAATCAAACCAATCAATTTAGTACATGCAGGTATTATAAAATGATATAAAAGCTTGTCGCTAGATTTGCATATTTTATAATAAGAAACATTATTATTTCTTTCATAGAATTCAAAATCAATATTTTTATTTCACATAGGCCCAGGTGGGCACTTATAATACGTCGAAAAAGGAGCACGACTCGGGTTGGTCGCTTCCATGGAGAAGAACCGGCAAGAAACTCCATGGTTACTTATGTATTAATTGCTTATATGTCTTATCTTCTTCCTCACCCCTTCCCACAAGGGTTTCCGAAGGGGTAGGCAGAGAAGTATAGGTTGTACCCATACTAACTTTTTTTCTTCAGAGAAAATTTCACGACAAATTACTTCACTTATGTATTTACGAGCTTTACGGTGAAGGAAAACATCGAGAGGAAACCTGCATACGTCTGAGAAGCAATTCAAATGCATATGTATAGTCGTGCTTAAGCAACGGCGAAGGACTCGTCATCTATCGCGTTGGCACCAAAAATATATATAGGGCGGGGGTGTGTATACCTATACACCTACCATGCCATCTGCCTACCCCTTCAGAGAACCTTGTGGGAAGTCGCGAGGATATACATTATATCTTTAGGCATTAAAATTGAAATATCTTGATGTCGATTCACAAATATGCGCTATTTCTGCGTCATTGAGCACTCCGAAATAACAGGCGCAATATGATTGGCTTGCTTAGGCGAATGTAAGTCGGTGTCAAAGGAAAATCACGTTTTGGGGATTATGCCGTACGTACCCTATACATACATATAAGGTTTCATACGTGTGCGTATGAATATGCTTAGGGTGGATTTTAGCCCCTTGCATTTAGATAAACGGCCTTTCGCCTTCCCTTTAAGGATTTTGGAATTTGACAAAGTGTGGAGCGGGATTTAGTGACGAGATTTGGGAAAATGGTTTTTGGGTTTTTTTGGGTAAAGGCAAGTTTAACTTACCAGAAATGCTGCATACATCATTTTGTAAGTATGGTTTAAGCAAGAATCCGTTAGAAAGAAAAATATATCATATTAATGTTATTCAAAATAATGGTTTGAAAAAGAGGCGAAGTTTGTTACTGTGTTTGAACGCGCTTATCTCAAAAACTACTATACCGATAATTGGAAAAATATATTTTCATTAGCAGCCCGCTTATTGAGCATGGCTTTATCTTACTGAATTTTATAGAAGTGAATCAAAGTTTGTTTGTTACGCTTTCACGTAAAAACTACTAATCCGATCATCATGAAACTTTGTACACATATTTTCTAAGGTATTTGGACGGATATAGGATACTTTTATTAATACTAAAATTATATATTATTAGCTGGATTAACATAAAGGATATGTTTGATCCAAAAATACATATAGATAAAATTATACTAATGAAATCGATGTTTACGCGAGCGAAACCGCGGGACACAACTAGTAGGTAATATCATCAGCAGCGATGAAAAAAAATTTGCTGAAATATAACTTAAACTAGAATATGTAATAATAAATAGAAAAATAAAGGCTGTGATTTCTCGGCCCAATTCAATACAGCAAGCACTGCTGGGTGACGTAATTGAGGGTGTATCAAGAATATCCCAATTAGGCACCCGAACCGGGAGAAACCAAGGGTGCATATTTTAAAACTTTATACCTTCAATGAGCAGTAATTGCATTTTCAATTTCCGTTCATTTGAAAAAGGATCGGAAATACCATTTTGAAAACTTTAACCATTACTAAAGTGAACAATGTTTACTGAGCGGGCTGGCACTGAGTTCCGCTTTTTTGCAAACAATTTATACCTGGCTTATTTTGAGGGAACGAACTTTGCGCAGTTTCGACATTAATGCCTTACTTTATGTAGTGGACTATCATTTTAGAGCCTGAATCGTAAAGTATTGACTTAACTTTGATACTGTTTAAATTATATGTAGAACCATTGGCGTGAACGTATGTGTATGCAAGAAGAGGCAGAGGAAGACCATGTCCCAACTACATAGATCAAATCGGAGTCTCAAGGACGGGAACGTTAAGAGTACTCGAAACCGGCGAGCACGTATGAAGAGACTGATGAATGCGGACGAATCGAAAGAGTCGTAAGTCTAGAGAGAACTGGCGCTCTATTATCTATGCCTACCCTTAGGGACTCGACGATTTCGAATGAAGGCGAATGTACAATCATGCTTGAGTAGGGGCGATGGACTCGTCTGTTACGTTGGCACCAAAAATATATATATATCGGACGGAAAGTGGGTGTTACCTATACACCCTTGTGGGTTGGAGTGAGGATATGTATAGGTATTATCATGTGAAATTTGTAATAAGAAAGCTTCTGATCAAGAAAACATATTAATCTAAATAGAGTCATAATTTACAACTTGGAACGTGGCCTTCCTCTGCCTCTTCTTGCACACACTTTTGCTTTGTATATCTGTTTGGTCAATCTTTCTTCACTCATTTTTTCTATGTGTCCAAACCAACGTAACATGTAACTCGAAACCGACGAGCATGTATGAAGAGACTGATGAATGTGGACGAAGCGAAAGAGATATGTAAGTCTAGAGAGAACTGGCGCTCCATACTCTCTGCCTACCCCGTTAGGGACTTGGCGTGATGATATGTATGTATGTATGTATTTACAACTTTGGGAGCACAGCTTTACAACAAACTACCGTCACACATAAAAAATGTAAACACATTTCACCTACTTAAAAAACAGATAGCTAAACATATTCTTGCCTCTTATAATTAATTATAGACAAATATATTATACGATTGCTAATAATAAAATAATACGTGAAATGAGTCAATTACCTACTGATGATTGGTATACATAAGGAATCTGCCTATATGGAGTAAGTCGGCGACGAATGTATAATCTTAATGAAAATTATTTTATCGCATAAGTGACAAACTGTCTTTGCTGATAATAGATTCTTTAAACCTTAAACCTTATAATTAAACATACAAAATAAAGGCGAGGTTTTTAATAAAATATTCAAAAAGCAGCTAAACAAAAACTTCATAAAGCGAAATTAACTTCACTATCTCTCATCCTTCAGCTAGATATTATCTCGGGTCGCAAGCAATATGCAGTTTTCAGGGAAAAACATTTTTCATAACCTGAAACCTCCGGCTAAGTACCCAACATTTCAGTTCTGAGCATTGAAAGGAACATTATTTTTAAGCCAGCATTCATGCAGTATTTGGAGTTTTGACGTATAGTAAATATATATATATATATATATATATATATCCTCACGCCTTCCCACAAGGGTCCCCGAAGGGGTAGGCAGAGGTGTATAGGTAATACCCACACACCCACTTTCCGCCAGAGGTATATTAGGTGCCAACGTGACTGATGGCGAGTCCATCGCCGTTACTCAAGCACGACTATACATACGCCTTTTGAATTTCTTCTCAGACGTATGTAGGTTTCCTCTCGATGTTTTCCTTCACCGTAAAGCTCGTGGTGTGACTAATCACTGTACTTAAGTTTAGAAAAACTCATTGGTACAGTCAGGATTCGAACTTGCGACCTTTGCGTCGCAGGCAATTGCTCGAACCACTCGGTCACCACGGTATAGTAAATATAATATAATATAATAAATAATATATAAAATATAATATAATAAATAATATAATATATCCTCACGCCTTCCCATAAGGGTCCCCGAAGGGGTAGGCAGAGGTGTACTCATCCACTTTCCGCCAGAGATAGATTGATCATTACTATCGCCGTTACTCAAGCACGACTATACATACGCCTTTGAATTGCTTCTCAGACGTATGCAGGTTTCCTCTTGATGTTGTCCTACACTTTAAAGCTTGTGGTGTGACTAATCACTGTACTAAAGTTCAGAAAAATTCATTGGATCAGTCGGGATTCGAACTTGCGATCTTTGTATCGCAGGCAACTCGAACCCCTCGGTCACCACGGGTAATTTTTTTTTTATTATTTTTACTTGTCTCATCTCATTCGTATCAGTGAAATTTATAAAGAGATCGCCTTTGATACTGTTTCAGTTTTCAAAACTCTGTAAATGAAAGACGCCATTGAAATGTTCATCGAAAATAATTTAAGAGAGGTAGGGCATAACGGGTTTCCCGTTCGAATTCGGAGCTGCCCGACTGGGGCAGGACCTCCACCTTATAGAAGTCCGTAGCCAAATAACAATTTTTTTTGTGTTGTGTTCCTACGCGGTGAATAAGGTTACCAGTAATGAGCTCCTTGGGGAGGGGGGAGGATTGTTATATTGTGTTGGCAGCAGAGGGATTATTCCTATTATGCTGTCAACACAGTATAACTCTCCGAACACAGAGTGGCAACGCGCAAGTGATAATTCGGTATTGTAAGCGTAAATAGGCTGCGGTAATCGTTTTCCGCGTGGGCTGTAAGCTTGTTTGCCACCCTTGTTGTAAAAAAAAAATCACATAGGTTAGAGCGAGCCTGAAGCCTGAAGGTAACATGTATGGATTAAGTTGAGAAAGGTCCGTGGGCAAACGTGGGTAAATGCAAGCTTATGTGATGGTAATAAGGGATGGAATAATAAAACGCCGAGTCCAACGGTCATTAAAGTAAAGCACACAAAGTTTAAATCGATGAAATTTGAATATTCAAAGGGCTTGGCGTTGCGGTTTCTCTACAGATTAATTTGATACCGGTTTCCCTTTTCACGGGTTTGTTTTTCAAAAATGTACAACACGGCAGGTGTAATTATAGTTTAAAATATAATGTATCCTCACGTCTTCCTACAAGAGCCCCCGAGGCAGAGGTGTTTAGTGCCCGCACGCTTTTCGCCGTAGTTACATTTAAGGTGCCAATGCGACAGATGACGAGTCCATCGAGTCTTTGTATTTATTCTCAAACGTATACATTCATTCGGAGCTGCCCGACTGGGGCAGGACCCCTCCACCTTAAAGAAGTCCGTAGCCAAATAACACAATTTATTGTGCTGTGTTCCTACGCGGTGAATAAGGTTTCCAGTAATGAGCTCCTTGGGGAGGGGAGGGGGGGAGGATTGTTACATTGTGCTGGAAGCAGAGGGATTTAACCCATTATTCTGCCAACACACTATAATTCTCCGAACACAGAGTGGCAACGCGCAAGTGATACTTCGGTATCGTGAGCGTAAATAGGCTACGGTAACCGTTTCCCATCAGGTAGGCCGTATGCTTGTTTGCCACTCTTGTTGTATAAAAAAAAATACATGTTTCTCCTCTATATATATATATCCTTTACCACAAAGCTCGAGGTGTGATTAATCACTGACATTTAGGAAAACTCGTACAGCTGGAATACAAGCATACATTAGTGTTACTGGCGATCGACCACTTGAGCCACCTCTTTTGCAAATTGCATATTAAATACCTAGAAGACTTTCCCTACTCATAATTAGCTACCTATATACACCTATACCTATATATACCTAATTTCACGACAATTTTCGTGAAATTATCGTCAATGACAAGAACGCAACCCAAAATCAGTTTTAATAAAATTCACCCAGCGCTGCTGGCTGTGATCGAATCCAACCGACTGTTAGGGCTGCTGTAATTTATAATAAATCGTCAATTTTTACGTGAAGTATCAATTTTGAATTTTATTGCCGTGCGTTGAAAGTTTCATATCCAATATCACAGTATGATGGCGGTTCGTACACGCAACTTGTTTAATTTAGGCCTGGAGCACCTTTGTGCTCGTAATAAAATAAAGCTAAAAGTTTCCTTTATATTGGTGTAAGCCCATGAGAGGCGTCAAAGAGAATTTTCCGAGAGAGAACATGGACCAAAAGCCAACAGGTATATTGGAAAAACGCTCGACATTTTTTGATTATAAGCTTTGCCTGAAAAGCACTGAAATTGCTCAAACAATTATCTCCAATGGTGTGTACTGTGTAGATACGAGTTTTGTACACACAGAAAATCGGTCCAGCCGGTTAACGATTCTATAAAGGACATACAGACACACATTAATTTTTAGATATATATATATATATATATGATATATATATAAATAAAGATATAAAGCTTACAACTTAGAAACGGCTCTAGTGATTTCGATAAAATATCCAGAACACGGTACGTTTTTTTTTATTACACATAAAACGCTATTGATAAAAAAAGGGGATTTATCGCCATAATTACCTACATATACATACATTTAATCACGCCTCTTTCCCGTAGGGGTAGGCAGAGACCACTTCTTTCCACTTGCTACGATCCTTACATACTTCTTTCGCTTCGTCCACTTTCATTATTCTCTTCATACATGCTCTTCGGTTTAGGGTACTCTTGACCTGACCTTTTTTCAAGACGTCCCTAATTTCGTCTAGAAACGTCCGCCTAGGTCTACCCCTTCCAACACTTTCATTCACACTCGCCTTATACACCTTTTTCGTCAATCGTTCTTCATTCATTCTCTCGACATGGCCAAACCATCTCAGCATACCTTTCTCAATTTTTGTCACTACATCTTCTTTCAGACCACAACTACCTAGCTAATTAAAAATGATGCTAAGAAGCGTAAAAGTAACATTACGCGATATCATTGTGTCAAATCATTCCAAACCCGAATTTGTCATCGTTTTTTCCATTTTAGTACACATATGTATATGAAAGCCAACAGGAGGTGAATTAATTACGTTGCAATGCAATGCAATAGAATGTAAAATAGCTTTTGACAGATACTACCTCCACTTGAATCACTTACAAATGCAAATGTCAGCTTTTAGCTCCATTTGCAAATGGTAATAGGATGACAGTCAGAACTTTACCGTTTTAGTTTCATCCTGCGAACGTTTTAAAGAGCCATAACAAGTTTAAGTTTTAAAATACGTACCCAGGGGATGAAGTCTCATAGAAATAATAATAATAAAAAGATCCTCATGCCTTCCCACGTCCCCGACGGGTTAGGTAGAGGTGTATGCACACAACCACTTTCCGCTAGAGCTATATTTTAGGTGCCAATGTGATAGATGGCGAGTCCAACGCCGTTACTCAAGCAAGACCACACAAACGCCTTTGAATTGCTTCTCAAACGTATGCAGGATTCCTCCCGATGTTTTCCTTCACCGCAAAGCTCGTGGTGTGACTAATCACTGTACTTAAGTTCAGAAAAACTCATTGGTACAGTCGGGATTCGAATTTGCGATCATTGTGTCGCAGGCAACTACTCGAACCATTTGGCCACCACGGCTCATTAATGGGGTGAAGATATAGATATAGAATAAGATACACTAAAAGACAAATGCACTATACATATTTACAAACTAGCTGTCTCGCCCAGCTTCGCCCGGATGAAAAAGTAAAATTTCCTGAAACACGATCGCAGCGCCACCTATATCCGGTCCAATTGTGATGTTAGCTATCCTTTCTTTTAAGTTGGATCAAACTGCATACGGTGTGCAAATTTGATTGAAATCGTTTAAGTAGTTCAGGAGCCCATCGTGGACTTGATTGCCATTAAAAAGGTTATAGTGAGTCAATCTTAAAAGATATACATATGCTGTCGCGGACTTTTTTTTAGAACTTTTAATGAGGAACAATTCCCTCATACATGATATTTTCGTATCTTAAACCGTTTACGCAGCGTACGCAACGGAACCTCTCAAAAAGGATTTCTTTTTCCCGTTCTTGTAACATTTTTCATTTATGCTTCGCTCCTATAAGTCGTAGCGTGATGTTATTCGTGATGACGTCGTAGCCTAAAGCCTTCCTAGAGAAATGGACTATCCAACACTAAAAGAATTTTTCAATTCCAACCAGTAGTTCCTGAGATTAGCGCGTTCAAACAAACAAACAAACAAACTCTTCAGCTTTATAATATTAGAATAGATAAAATATCTTTTAATCTTCTTTTACCTAACAAGTGGCTCTGAATGGTGGGAATGAAACTCGTTACCTTACACTTCGCAGAGCTCTAGCCACTGGATCAGACGTCTGTTTGTAAAATATAAGCGCGCGGTACACTCCGTCGAAGGTAAACGTTCAAATTGCAGACAAATTACCTACTCCAGTATTTGTATTTCAAATGTCCACCCTCGGACAGTGCACTTCATTTGTTTCCGTCGGGCATGCCGCGTCGCATTGTTTGCAATACGCTGTTGTAGTAATGTGATTGTGAACACGTCTGCTAAATGCACTGGGATGCTGGGTCAGAAGAATTAATATTTAGTCTTTAGAGTGTCTTCTATCTCCCGATGGACTATGAAATGCATATATTCTTATGAGATACATTTTAATCAAAATTATAATGTAATATATCCTCACGCCTTCCCACAAGGGTCCCCGAAGGGGAAGGCAGAGGTGTATAGGTAATACCCACACACCCACTTTCCGCCAGAGGTATATTAGGTGCCAACGTGACAGATGGCGAGTCCATCGCCGTTCCTCAAGCACGACTATACATACGCCTTTGAATTTCTTCTCAGACGTATGCAGGTTTCCTCTCGATGTTTTCCTTCACCGTAAAGCTCGTGGTGTGACTAATCACTGTTCTTAAGTTCAGAAAACTCATTGGTACAGTCGGGATACGAACTTGCGATCTTTGTGTCGCAGGCAACTGCCCGAACCACTCGGCCACCACGGCTGACATATATATTCCTGAATATACACATAATTTTTCTGATGAGAAGTGTATAGGTATTAGTCACAAATAAAGAGATACGTATAATATACAAAACGACGCCACGCCATACTTCACGCCATCCCACAAGTGTCCCTGAAGGGGTAGGCAGAGGAGTAGTAACATAGATATTCCAAGGTCAACGAGAGAGATGGCGAATCCGTCGCCTACTTTCAAGCACCTTAAATACACACGTCTTTGTTTTTAATACGCTTTTATTAGCTTGAGACGTATGTATGTTAGTATGTAACGGAATCTTTGAACATGATTTTAACCCCCTTCAAAACGTCGGATTAACTCGAAATTTGGCATACTTATTAAGGACCGATGACAATTCAATATTTTAAACATTTTCTATTTTTTAGTTGGATTTTCTATTAAAAGTGTATTTTTTTATTTTTTTAAACTATTATTTATTTTTAACAAACGTGAACTAAACTTCAGTGATTTATCACAACAATGAGTTATACGGTGAAGGAATAATGGGAATAGTAATAATAAATAACAATACTAAAGCAAAGTATTCCATAAAACACGTGTTTACCTAAAGTCGGAGAGTCTATCCATCGTAAGGGGAAAATTGTTGCGCGGAGTACTCAAACTTTCACGTGTGCTCCTGAATGCGACTGAAACAGTCCTTTGTGTTTGCAACAGCTTGAGATTCAGTAATATTTTATCTCTTATAATCAATCTTTATATATTATATTTCTGCTGTGCGTGTCTGTCACTGAACTCCTAAGCGGTTGGACAGATTTTAATTAAATTTTCTACGTCTTCAGGTGTATTCGAGAAAGGTTTGATTTCCCAATTGAACCCGATAGGTGGCGCAGCGATCGTGTTTCAGAAGCTTTTATTTTTTCACCCAGGCAAAGCTGGGCGGCCAAAGCTAGTTTATATAGGAAAATATAACCAAGATCAGATGCATGCCAAATAATAAACCTGTGTGCAATTGCTGTGAACTGCGACTAGGTTATGTTTGGACATAATGTGATGCCAGCTTACCTGGAACAAAATAAGGGTTTGTGTTTAACAAATTAACATTAGCTTTGCGGAAAATAACCATGGAGTTTCTTGCCGGTTCTTCTCCATGGAAAGGACCAACCCGAACCGTGCACCTCTCTTGACGTTTAATAAGTGCCCTTCTAGGCCTATGTGAAATAAAATATTTTGATTATGAACTGCCTTATCTGCGAATAATATAAAAAAACAACAATAATGAAATTAAACACCAAGGGGTGTTAAATTTCTAAGAATAATTTTGTATTAAATATATTTTGAGATGGATTGGTATTAGAAATGTAATAAAAAAAAACAGTTTATGTACTTTAAAATGAAATTAACTCAAAATTATGATTTTTTTTTCTCATATAAAAATCCCATACTGAAGTATGTTCCAATAAAAAAATAATGGTCAATATCGGAATGATATTTACCTATGGAGAATATACTCCTACGTCGACAAACGTAAATTTTAATTTATTAGGTATACTTTGTATTGGAGCCAGAATAAATAATCATATGTAAATATTTTGTATTGTCCGATAATATTACATACATTACCAAAAGTAAATAAGGTGTATTGTTACTACAATACGAATTGTCATCCTCCCTTTTTAGTCGGTTAATAACGTCACGTGTTCCACCTATTTCAGTAATGTTATCAGAAAATACTTTCTTCAATAAAGCTTTCAGTGCAGCTATAAACTTGTGGAGTAAAACCAACTGAATTATCTATGGTCCTCGCAAAAATGTTGGATTTGTCAAGACAACAAGAGTACGCGCACGAGTTACGACTCCTGTATTGTGACTGTGCAATTTATGACACGATCGTTAATAAATAATTGGAATAAAATAGAAGGGATCGGTGGGCAGACGATTGGGAACAACCACCACGGAATAGATATTCTATATAAAAAAAAACAATGTTTGTATGGTCTCTATGCGTTACGCAAACATTTATACTACAATGTCAATACTTCTGTCAGTGAAAACCAGTTAGAAATAATTCAGATTTATTCGGAATACATATCCCATAATGCTTATATATATATCCTCACACCTTACCACAAGGGTCCTAGAAGGGGTAGACAGAGCTGTATAGGTAGTACCCACACGCCCACTTTCCGCCAGAGATATATTTTAGGTGCCAACGTGAGAGATGGCGAGTCCATCGCCGTTACTCAAGCATGACTACATACACCTTTGAATTTCTTCTCGAACGTATGCAGGATTCTTCTCGATGTTTTCCTTCACCGTAAACCTCGTGGTGTGGACTGATCACTGTACTTGACTATTCTTAATGAAAATAAATTGATGTTTTTATTTAACCTTCGATGCGACTGATGCATTTCAGTTCAGTACAGTCAGCCATTTTCAGTTTCCATTGGCTTAATTAAATCCATCTTTATTTGAAGTTCAATTTTGCAATTTCGATCAGTCAAAGTCAATAAACAAACGGTTACAGGAAAAAAGAAAAATGAGAAATTTCAACAGGCACTTCCTGCTGCCCGCATTTCCAGTACAGACTGGTAATATCTGGCCCGATCCGCCACAAATTGGATTGGACTGCACGCCGTAGGTACTTGTATCGTAACGTCGGTTTTATTTAGTTCTGCCGTGATTGAGGAATCCAATAAGATTATTCAATTCTTTATATGATAAATATATAAGCAGTTGCATCATATACATTTGACGGTTTTTTGTATGTTAGTAGTCACTCATGAGAAAATAAATGCATGTCCTACATGTCCATAGGAGTAACTAACGTTATTTTATATTTTTTTATACCGTAGCTTTACTAAGTAATATAATAATATATAAAAATTATTATTATATAATTATATTATATATATTACTAAGTACACATTATACACGTACATACAAACCTACACATGTTTTCCACAACGAACGCTGCTTATATTGTTTTTTTTTTGGGTGACAAACAAGCATGCGGTCCACCTGATGGTAAGCGGTTACCGCCGCCTATGGACGCTTGCAACACCAGGGGTATCACTCGCGCGCTGCCGACCCTGCAGGAATCTTTTCACACCCTTCTTGAAGAACTCCATGCTGTACTAAAATACTATAGACTTTGCCGTGTGTGTATCTACGTCGGAGGTCCGCAATATTCGCGATTGGATTCATTCCATACCTCTAAATGAAACCACACCATACATCACGTTGGCACCTCAATATTACACTGGCGTAGAGTTCATGCTATACTTCTACCAAAACTTCGCTTTTTGGATTTTGGGAAAGCTTAAAGTAATGAGATAAGGAGTCAACAAGGAGTCGGAGGCGCTCTACTCTCTCTGCCTTCTCCGTGAGGGACTCGACGTGATGATACGTATGTATGAGTCAACTTCTACAGAAATTGATTGTTATTACGGCAATACACAGGTGCGACAGACAGACACGAAATAGCGCGTTAGCGGGGGTGAATAAGTTTCTTTCACTACGAACGAAATTTTAGGGAACCCTAAAAATTAATACGAACATTATTTTTCGTTGGGCCGTGAGGAATTCCACGAGACAACTGTCGGCCACAATAATAAGCCATCCATTGTTTGTTGCCTTTGATGGGATTATAGCAAAGTCCTTTGTTCCTTTGCGATGAACGATGTACATTACCAAATTCCTGGCATTGTTAATTTGAAGGTACTTATTTTATTCTTTATATTTACTTATTACAAGAAAAAAAAACATTAATCATCCTTTTCATGTCGGCGTACTAAATGCTACTCTATTGAATTACTGATGGTACAAATAAATGTTATAAATACGAATGTTTGAGGTTTCAGCTCTGCCATGAGCTTCAGAAGTATTCTCGCACGCTCGCGCAAGTTCGTATTAAATACTAAAAAATCCATTATGTTTTACATATATTATTTTGTTTTCGTCACAGCTAGACAAAATGAAAGATAGTAAATAACTTCCACACAGACACTTCCACACAAATTGACCTAGTCCCAAATTAAGCAAAGCTTGTGCTATAGTAACTAGACAACGGTATATTTACTTATATAGATACATGGATATATACATAAATACATAGGACATCCAAGACTAAACATATACACGTGTTCATCGCACGAATATCCGCCTTCTGCGGGAATCGAACTCGCGACCTCAAGTATCGCAGTCAGGAGCTCTATCCACTAGGTCTAATAAGCACTAGAATACATATACGAAACTATTTGAGACATACATATTTATATGTGCGTCGTTAGCTTTTCATTACCATGTCAAATCTATGGAAATTAAATTATGCTCAATGGTGAATCGTTGAACGCTAGTTTAAGTTCGGGCTTTCATATGCTAGTGGGATCTCTTGAAATCATACAGGGAGGACCTAAGTGCTAGATTAGTGTCTTTATATCTCTTAGGTGAGAGGCTAATAGTACCTACTTACTTAATATGACAAAAAAAAACAATATTAAGTAAGTAAAAAATATCCTCACAAGAGTCCCCGAAGGTGTAGACAGAGATGAAATATGTTTTATGTGCCAACGTGACAGACATACATCTAATCTAGCCTTAATTTTAAACTAACAAGTAAACTTAGGTTGGTATTAAGCGTATATATTAAAAAGGTGTCGTTAAAAGTAAATTAATTCAAAAGGCTTATTCTAAAACATCCGATTATTTTAATGATGGCATGGCAATGAATTGCTCCTCTTGTACAGAGTTTATATATCGCCGCCCCCGGAGAACAAAATGACAATCGCTATTGTCTTGTTTTTAATGTTATACCATATTCGAGTCTAATGGAGCATAATACACCTTCACAATTTTTTTCATATTTTGATTGTCATTACTCATAAAGTTATAAAATAATGCAATAGTATTCGAAGTTTTTTATTACTTACAAAGTTTCGCGAATAAAATTGCTAGATAACAATAGTAAACATTTTCAACTATTATCAAAATGGTAATATCGATAGCCACAATATTCCCGTGCAAACGAGTCTGTTATAATAGTGTTCTGGATGTTGTAATTTTATTCTCGTAAAATTATACCTTTGTTTGGCAGCTAACGTTTGATTGAGAAAACGTTTCGTGTTGTGTGTGTGCGTCTGCGTAAGTAGCAATGTTTGTTAAAAATTAAAATCAGTATGCTCATGAGCGTCCTTGTGTTGTCGTCAGCTTAGCTAGTAAAGTGTAGAGACCCCTAGTAAAGATCCTGACGATCAGAATGCAAGAGCGATCCGAAAGGTTGGATCTAGACCAAGAAGAGGATATATGGATCAAACCTTCTCGCTTCGCAGAATCGCGGAAAAGTTTTTGGATAATAACCAAAAGTTTTTGGTTCTGCACTTTCGTCGACTTAGAGAAGGCATTTGATAGAGTCATACGAAAGGAACTCTGGGACGTGTTGCCTGGATATGGAGTGAGCAGTTCCCTGCTGCATGCCGTGAAATCACTCTATAGTGATGGCAAGGCGTGCGTTAGGGTTAACGGTGAGATGTCACCCTGGTTTGATGTGAAGTCGGCGGTCAAGCAAGGGTGTATCATGTCTGCCTGGCTGTTCATTATATATCTGAATAACTGTTTGAGAGCATTAAGAAATAACAGATGTGGAGTGAAATTGGGAAACTTAGTGGTCAACTGCCTACTATACGCCGATGATGGTATGATACGGTTTTACTGGCGTCATCAGAGGGCGAACTGTAGTCACTAGTTACGGTAATGATAGAAGAATGTGGAAGAAAGAAGGGGCTGCGCCTAAACGCTGGCAAGACTAAGGCTCTGGCATTCGAAAGAGATGAATAAGTGACCGAGTGAATTTGTATATCTAGGTAGCATGTTCACATGAGATGAAAAGTATGAAAAAGATATTGAAAGCAGGATAACTGCCGGTAATAAGGTGAATGGGGCCATGTCGGCGTTGATGGGCAGTAAAAGTCTCAGCAAAAATGCCCGAGTTCTACAATGCGATATTGGTGCCTACTTTATTGTATGGCAGCAAATCCTGGCAAACAGCAGTTGATATGCGATCTCTTCGAAAAAATTGCGGAGTCACGATTTTAGATCGAATCCGCAATTAAGAGATTCGCAAATCAACTGGAGTGAATGAGGGCGTGATTGTATAGATGAAGAAAAGCATGTTACGTTGGTTTGGACATATAGAATGGATAAGTGAAGAAAGATTGAGGAAACAGATATACAAGCAAAAGTGTGTGCAAGACTAGGCAGAAGAAGACCACGTTCCAACTACCTCGATCAAATCGATCAGATGCTCAAGGACTGGATCGTCAAGAGTAGTCGAACCGACGAAAATGTACAAAGAGACTGATGAAAATGGGCGAAGCGAAAGAGGTATGCAAGTCTGGAGAGAACTGGCGCTCTATACTCACTGCCTAACCCGCTAGGGACTTAGCGTGATGATGTACTAAAGGCATAAGAATGTATACACACGGTACATACATATCTCAAAATATATTTTTTAAAACTCTATTAGTCTGTCTGTCTGTTTGTTCCGGGTAATGTCTGAAACTGGACGTGTGAATTTGGCCGCCCTCTGAACTTGCCGCCTGGGGCATAGGCCGCGGCTTGCCCCCCTAGATCCGGGGCTGCCAGATGTACACTATCATAGTTAATGCCAAAGTTACTGGCGAAAAGTACACAATCAAAGAAATGTTGCAGAATGACTTTTATGACATAAAATAACTAATAATCAATAGGAATTGGGTCAAAGATGTAGCTGGTCAGAAAACATCGTGGTAAAATTATGGAAGTGAATGATTCACATGTGCAACCTCATCTTCTATCTTATAAGTACGATTTTGATGCAGAGTATTCCCAAATGGATACTAAATTTCAACATAAATTGCCAGTAAGAAGAAAGCGAGGTGCCCGCCAGACTGCGTCAAACACGCCAAACTCTGCATCTGAACATCAATGCATAGCAGCGTTTACCGACCGTTTGCCTTTAACCAAGGCATTACATGCTGACCTGATGAGCCTGTGTAAGAGCGAAGCAATCCCAAGTTATTACCATGGGTTCTATGAGTCTCTGACCTTTATCGAAAGACCTATTGATGATCAAATTGAGGAAGAATAATAAAATTTTTAATTGTCATTGTATTAAAACATTCTATTAAATTAAAGCAACCAATGGTTACCATATAATTTATTTTATTTTGAAGGCAAGAACAACCGTCCAAAGTTCTATTACCATACAAAAATGCAAAGAATCATACGAGAATACAATGATAAGTGACATTAAATTTCGATAATTGAGCTGTCAATAATCACTGAACAAAATTACAATGCAACATTGCAATATTTGTTTCCGCTTAGATGAACCGAGAATAAAATGACAACGGACATTAAAAAACCTTGACGTCGATAAATTTTTATCAATATCTTATTTTGTTAATATCCTATTTAATTATACTACTGTTAATTATAATACTTTGCCAAAAGAATACTTAAAAAATTAGCTTTCATTTGAGCTAATTCACTTACAATATTGTTCAGTGAATCACTAGAAATCAGCGAAAATCGGTTTTTTATTTTTCCTGAAAAATTGTGATTTTGCGATTGCCATTTTGTTCTCCGGGGCGGCGATATGTAGTTTAATCTTTTCTACCCCTATGTAAAAGGGAACAAATGTTAAAAAAGCATACCGGGGAGTTTGTTTCGCCGTTTCTTCTCCTGGCAGGTATTTTTTCTTGGAAACGGTGGTACCTTTAGTTTATATTAAATATGTGACGTTCAATAAGTGTTACCTGTGTCCCTTACGTTGAATAAAATATTTTGATTTTAATTAACAGCCAAATGAAAAATTAAATTAAAAGGTTAAAGGTAGGTAAGGCAACACCCCGAACATTGAACGTTTTCACTTTACGGACAGTCACTTACGTATGTACGTGGCCATATTCTAAATTGTTTACTGGGTTGATCTACGCCGATGGTTACTATAACCACTTAACTCATGTTATTACGAGTAATGAAAAAAGGTAACGTTTGAAAAATTCATAATAGAAGTACAGTGATTAGTCAAACCACAAGCTTTACGGTGGGTTTAGGGCAACCAGAAACAACAATGAGTTTGCTCAGTTGACTCAATAAATTTCCTGACATTTTACTTTTGGCGGCTTTTGTTTTTTTTTTATTGTTGATTAAACTGTATTTTATATATTTTTTTTATTTTATCTGTTGTATCAGTTGTATTATTTCTTATCTCTATTATTTGTTGTATATTGTATCAGGTAATAGTTTTTGCGATCGTCTCTTTAAAATATATTCTTTTGTAACGCCCTTCCATTATCTATCTTCAAATTATCGTGTCACGTTAACAAACACAGCTAGGTAACATGTCAAATTGTCCAGAATCGGTACACGGATAAATGTTTAATTTCCTGATTATCAACACGCCGGTTCGCGTTACATTAACGATGGTAGTTCCCTCATAGCTTTGCATTTTGCATCTCGGACACTGCGTGGATCGCACCTGTGTATGCACAGCTGGAAATAGAAACTTGGCTGGTTTAATAGGAAATTGCTGAAATTAAAATAAAGATTCTCTCTAGACTTACATACCTCTTTCGCTTTGTCCACATTCATCAGTCTCTTCATACATGCTCGTCGGTTTCGAGTACTCTTAACGTTCCCGTCCTTGAGAGTCCGATCTATTTCATCCAGGTAGTTGGAACGTGGCCTTCCTCTGCCTCTTCTTGCACACACTTTTGCTTTGTATATCTGTTTCGTCAATCTTTTTTCACTCATCCTTTCTATGTGTCCAAACCAACGTAACATGACTTTCTTCATCTTTACAATCACGCCCTCATTCACGCCAGTTGATTTGCGAATCACTTCATTGCGGATTCGATCTAATATCGTTACTCCGCACATTTTTCGAAGAGATCGCATCTCAACTACATTCAAGCTATTTTCATACTTCCTCTGACATACCCAGGATTCGCTGCCATACAATAAGGTATGTACCAATATCGCGTTGTGGACAGCAACTCGAGCATCCTTGCTCAGACTTTAAAAAATAAATATAATATAAATAATAATAATCATATAAAATTAAAGATGTCGCACTGTGCGCCTCCAAAGGAGTTTTCTTCCGCGAACGCTCTGACTGTGGAATGAGCTCCCAATTGAGGTTTTCCCTGGCGAGTACAGCATGGATTCCTTCAAGAAGGGTGTGAAAAGATTCATGCAGGGTCGGCAACGCGCGAGTGATACCCCCTGGTGTTGCAAGCGTCCATAGGCGGCGGTAACCGCTCACCATCAGGCGGACGGAGGCGGAGCTTGCTTGTTTGCCACCCATGTGGTATTAAAAAAAAAGTGTAGGTACCCAAGAGATTTAGTATAGAAATTTCGCGTAGTTCTCTGTTCCTTAATAAATAAACAAAATAATTTCAAACGTAAGAAAATTTTCACTCAGCTAAGTAAGTAATAAAACTACGCTATTATGAAAAGTTGAGCAATTACGTGAGCTTTTCCACTCCAGACAATATTTAATAATATCCACATTGAATATTGAAATATTTTATTACTAAGAGTGGAGCAAAAGGTTTAAATTCCGCGAGCAGCATTCCTCAGTAAACTTTCCTATACATTTCTCTCATCCATCGATCAATATCGATACGCAATCCATTTTATAAACAAACATTCAAGTTGGGTAATTCATTGCTTACAATTTGCGTTTTTGTTTGATCTAAATACCCATCCATCATTCCGAGTAGCTATGGATGTTCAAAGATATTTACTTCTACTGAATTCCTAAGTATTCAGTTAACATTTTAAAACCAGAATTATATCGTCACGCCTTCCCACAAGGGTCTCCCAAGGCCTAAGCAGAGGTGTATAGGCAGTACCCACACACCCACTTTCCGCCAGAGATATATTTTAGGTAAGTAAACGTATGCAGGTTTCCTCTCGATGTTTTCCTTCACCATAAAGCTCGTGGTGTGACTAATCACTGTACTAAGTTCAGAAAATAGATAGATAAAATCTATCGGACACTTAAAGAAGTGACTTTAAGAGTACTCGAAAACGACGAGCATGTGTAAAGAGACTGACCTACCCTGTTACCTACCGTGTACCGTGCCTACCCGGTTAGGGACTCTGCGTGATGATATGTATGTATGTATTTCTTCATTTCATGGTACACGTGTAGCGTTCTCAAGTGCATTTCAAAGTAAAAAAGAATTTGTATTAGCCGAGGTGAAGCCGTGACAGCATCATCTCATATAATTCGTCAACCAAGGTCTACTTCTTTGTTATGTACTAAGCTTAGCACCATTAACAACACGCTATCCTTAATGACAACGCCATGAAACGTGTTTGGACGTCATAAATTGTCATTAAACTAAAAGCTGGAACGTAAAACCGTCGTCATTGGTAATATCGTTTATCGTTACAACGTGCCGCAAGTGATACAATTATATACGGGGTAGGCAAAGGAATGAGTATACTATATATGTACATATTCGTAATATGAGAGCCGTGGTGGCCGAGTGGTTCGAGCAGTTGCCTGCGACGCAAAGGTCGCAAGTTCGAATCCCGACTGTACCAATGAGTTTTTCTGAACTTAAGTACAGTGATTAGTCACACCACGAGCTTTACGGTGAAGGAAAACATCGAGAGGAATCCTGCATACGTCTGAGAAGAAATTCAAATGCGTATGTATAGTCGTGCTTGAGTAACGGCGATGGACTCGCCATCTGTCACGTTGGCACCTAATATACCTCTGGCGGAAAGTGGGTGTGTGGGTATTACCTATACACCTCTTAAGAAGAGTCCAGTGACATACACACGGACACAAGAGATATACCTTTATATATATGTATATACATACTAGCTTATGCCCGCGGCTTCGCCCGAGTGGAGTTCAAAAAAGGAGCTTTGGAGATTTTGGGGAAAAAAAAGTAGCTTATGTCCTATTCCTAGGTATAAGCTATCACCATTTCAGCTTTCAGCCAAATCGGTTCAGCCGTTTTGCCGTGAAAGAACCGCAAACATCCAAACTTACAAACTTTCACATTTTATAATATTAGTAAGATTACTAAGTCGATACTAAAACCAAATAATTTTTTTAACTGCTAACAATACACGGCATCAAGTTTGAGAGGAAGTCGCATAAAAATAAAAGTGTACCATTTATCACAATGTTATTGAACTTCACACTATAAATAAGTCGACGAGCCTCTTTAACAGCCGACTCTCATCAAAATTGGCGTCGGATGGCTTCTGGCCAGCCGCCAAGCACTTGCTCTATCAAGCGCTTTAAGCGAAATAATTATCTCATCACATTATTTTAATGCTTCAAGACCAGAAAAATCTAATAAAAATAAAATTTATATCAAATGACACATATGCGGATAAACCTAAGCTACAATATATACTCACGCCTCCCCCAAAGGGGTAGGCAGAGGTGTAAAGGTAGTACCCCCAGACCCACTTCCCGCCAGAGATATATTTCAGGTGCCATAGTGACAGATGGCGAGTCCTTCGCCATAACTCAAGCACGACTATACATAAACCTAAGCTACTGTAGTATATATGTATGTACTATGTGATCCAACGTTCCAATAGTCTTCCAGATTACAGTCGTTACACCTAGACACGTCGACACACGACACGACACCTAGACTTCCCTAGACACCCCAGGTATAAGCCGATGTGTTATTCTAAAGTTCAAAGTTAGGAAAATGTAAAGGAACGTGAATACTTATGAAATACATAGTAGACCGCCGTCACAACGTGGCCAACGGACATACGGCCCGCCTGATGGTAAGCGGTTATAGATAGTGCCATCCACGAAGACGCAACCCCTCGATTCTTCCTCATAGTTTATAGTGTAAGTGTGCAACCTTCCACTAGTGTTTGAGTATTATCGGTACACACTGATTACCTATAAGTGCACACTACAATAAATAGACTCGGGTCATTCTCCCCGCATCCCGCAACCCCCTATACTATAAATTTGTGGGGCGCGTCTCCGTGGATGCCACAATCTATACCGCCGCCTATGGACGCTTGCAACATTAATATATAAATAATAAATAAATAAATACCTGGGACAATTCCACACAAATTGACCTAGTCCCAAAGTAAGCAAAGCTTGTGTTATGGTAACTAGACAACGATATATTTACTTATATAGATAGATATATACTTAAATACATAGGACATCCAAGACTAAGGTACAAATATTCGTGTTCATCCCACAAATATCTGCCCTCAGTGGGATTCGAACCCGCGACCTCAAGTTTTGCAGTCAGGAGCTCTAACCACTAGACCAGACGGTCAACATTAGAGGAATCGCTCTCGCTTTACCGACTCTCTTGCTACCTTTTCACCTCCTTGAAGAACTCCATGCAGTATTCTCTGGGCATAAACTTCAGCTTTCCGAAAGACACTTAATTGATCATATGATTTGTTATGGAGTGGAGAAATGCGTCATGGCACTGATATTTACTTCGCTGATCCACTCGAGCGGTAAATAAACTACGCCCAAGATGCACCAAGCTTCAATAGATTGTAGGACGTACACCCCAGTTTCAGTACAGCGCTTTATTAAGCTGTTGCGCCAATCTTACAGACTTTTCGGTCTGCGGCTTTAATATTTAAAAGCGTTGAAGCCGCTAATTTTCCATTTGCCACACAAATATTATGACAATAACAAGCAATCTGAGCTGACCTTACAATGATTGCAGACGACGATCGCCCAATAATTATCATTAAGTACATTTGGCGTAAAGCCAGTTAGAGCAATATGTAAAGATTTTATAATAGCGAAGTAAAATTGTATGACAAGCGCTATTAACTTAAATAATTATGTATATGCTCACGCCTTTCCACAAGAACATTCGTTACGTTGGTTTGCACATATAGAAAGATTGACATAACAGAAAATGAAGAGGGAGAGGAAGACCACGTTCCAACCTACATCAAATCGATCGGACGCTCAAGGACGGGAACGTCAGAGTACTCGAAACTGACGAGCATTTATGAAGAGACTGATGAATGTGGACGAAGCGAAAGAGGTATGCAAGTCTAGAGAGAACTGGCGCTCTAAGCCTTCTGCCTATCCCATTAGGGACTCGGCGTGATGATATATAAGGCCTTCCCACAAGGGTCCCCGAAGAGGTAATAATACCCACACACCCGCTTTCCGCCAGTGATATATTTTTGGTGCTTATTTACTTATAATATAATATATCCTCACGCCTTCCCACAAGGGTCCCCGAAGGGGTAGGCAGAGGTGTATAGGTAATACCCACACACCCACTTTCCGCCAGAGGTATATAAGGTGCCAACGTGACAGATGGCGAGTTCATCGCCGTTACTCAAGCACGACTATACATACGCCTTTGAATTTCTTCTCAGACGTATGCAGGTTTCCTCTCGATGTTTTCCTTCACAGTAAAGCTCGTGGTGTGACTAATCACTGTACTTAAGTTCAGAAAAACTCATTGGTACAGTCGGGATTCGAACTTGCGACCTTTGCGTCGCAGGCAACTGCTCGAACCGCTCGGTCACCACGGCGCTTATTTACTTACGGTTTTATTTTCTGCAATGAGTTTTTCACTCTCAAGTCTTCGATTTTTTTCTTAAAATGATGCAGGTTTAGTTGCAGGTTTAGTTTAGTTGTCGAGGTTTGCTCTCTATATTCCTCCACCGTAAAGCTCGTCGTTTATCACTGTATTTGAGTTCTAAAACTCATTGTTACAAATGCGATTCGAAGGGACAATCTTTGCGTTGCAAGCGACTACTTGAAACACTCAGCCACCACGGCTCTTATGAAAAATACATGTACAATCTGACATTTAAAAGGGGTGAGCTATTTTTAAATGTGAGTTTACGTCATGGGTGCTTAGGTTAGAAATGTGTTTACACGCTACGGTTACTTACGGCTTTATATTCCTTCCAGTAAAGTAAAGTAACAATACCAACTAAACTCTATTTTGATTACATACATGTTCGAACCGGCGATGATGTGTGAAGAGACTGATGAATGTGGTTAAAGCGAAAGAGGGTTGTAAGTATTGGGAGAACTGGCGCTTTATATTCTGTGCCTACCCCGCGAGGGACTCGGCGTCATAGTATGATGAAGACAAATAACATTATTTCCCGTCATCATACCATCTAAAAGAAAAGCGGGGTGTTTTCTTCGCCGTTTCTTCTCCTGACAGGTTTTTCCTTGATACGGTGGTAACGATAATTCTTTATTTAACTAGCTGTGCCCTGCGATTTCACCTGTGTTTGTTTGTATTTTTCCCGCTGTTGCTCCGCTTCTATTGGCCGTAGCCGTGGTTTCGAATACTCTTGACTTGATTTGATCTAGGTAGTTGGAACGTGGTCCTCTCTGCCTCTTCTTGCACACACTTTCTTTTATATATCTGTTTCGTCAATCTTTCTTCACTCATCCTTTCTATATGTCCAAAAACCTACGTAACATACCTTTCTTGACAATCACAGCCTCGTTCACCGCAGTTGTTTTGCGAATCTCTACAGTAGAGATAAATAAGTTTTCCCCGAGTCCCTTACGTTGAATACAGCTTTTGATAGAGACGTTGAAAGCTCATACAACAAGCTATCTAATTATGAAACAAACTGTATTACACATCAAATTCGAGCCAAATCCACGTTACCTAAGCTAACAACAAAAGATATGTACCTGCCTTGCCTCGGGCGAGTCATGTTAACGTGGGCCCGAATTTACAGGGGGCTTAATTAAATACCTCTGTTGGCAAGGCACACTCTTTGTAACAATGCTTTTCTATTAACTAAGCTGCGGTAATTGCATGGCGAAGGGGGTGGCAGTGGTAC
>JACCPG010008208.1:0-38058 GCA_016069955.1 Drepana arcuata | reverse complement strand
ATTGTAGGTGCTTATATTACGTACAAAAATATTGTTCGACATAGATTATAAATGGCAATCCTGTATTCGGGAGGAACTTTAACCACACGGCCATCATAGCACTGACAAATGACAGATCAAGATTATATCATTATCCTTTAACCTTCGTCGTTTTAGCTTGTTTCGTCTGACCCTCGTAAAATATCCAAGGTTTAAACGAAATTATTTGTGTGTAGTTGGTATATATTAAAATTAAGCATTTGAAGCTGGGTACACTAAACACAGGGGTAAAAAAATAGACTAGTTTATACTATCTGTGACTCTGTGATCTGTCCACTTCAATATTGTATTAGCTATATTTATGGACAAGGCCATGTGTGATTTTAATCAATATTTTACAATATTATCATTTTCTGGGTACAAGTTTTTGACAAAAAAAAACAAATAAATTTACTAATTCTCAGATGTTTTCTTTAGTTAAGTTTAATTTAATATAATATGTATAGAATGTGATTTAGATTGTTATTAAAAAACCTAGTTTCGATATGACACCAAAGACATTTTACACATAGTACCTCCGAACCTTTTCGTCGTATTGATGTTGGTACAAATTCTCTATTGAATACTGTTGGTACAAATTCTCCAAGGAATACTGTTGGTACAAATTCTCCATTGAATACTGTTGGTACAAATTCTCCATTGAATACTTTTGGTACAAATTCTCAATTTAATTGAGTATTTAACAATGATTTGGGAACTAGTACTAAACTCAATTAAAAGTACCAGACTCTTTACACACGCTAACGCTTAAAAGGGGTTCCTGGTCACTAGTTATGTAAAAAAATATTATTATTCTCGGAAATCTTTTATTCGAGAAAAAACTACCCATTAAGTCAGTTTTTCGCGGATGAAACCGTTTGTGTTAGACATAATAGAAGCAATGGTACCAGCCCATCATACAGTTGTACACATATACAGTTATAGCGAGTCAATTGGGTGCCAGAGTGACACTCATACCAATGCAACAGAACGTGAATCATGCTACAATTTCACAGTGCGGTAACAAGGAAGCCGGCTGGGATGATCGAAATCACACATACAGTTATAACCGTTGTATTTTATAACACACGCAAACACTGTTGCCGACTGCTATATATTATGGGTTGATTTTGTTAATTTGACTGACATTACAAGAAAACATCGGGAGGAAACCTGGAAACGTCTGAGAAGCAATTCAAAGGCGTATATCATTCATCACGTCTATAGCCCAAAGTGTTCAGTCAGACTCAACATCGGGACTTTATATGTACATATGCTTACTGTGCCCTGCAGTTTCAAAAAATATTTTTTTCTGGAATATAACATACATTTTCCCGTTATTGCAACAGCGTTCATAAATGCTCCGCTGTTATAAGTCGTAGCGTGACGTTATATAGCGTATAACATGCATACTTATCATCACGCCGAGTCCCTAACGGGGTAGACAGAATGAACGGAGCGCAAGCTTTCTAGCGTATAATCATTACGCTAAATGTGCTATCTAATATAAAATTATTGTTCCGAATCAGTTCCTGAGATTAGCTCCAATAGATTCAACCAAAGAAACGAACTAACAGCACTCTTCAGCTTTATAACATTAGACGAAAGCAAAGAAAGAAAGAAATAAAAGCTTTACAGCTCTCACTACTTAGGTGAAGATATAAAAAATTATATGTTATGTTAGACAACTAATCCTTTTCACCGGGCTTTATAATATTTATTACATCTATAGGTACCTAGATAAAAAAAACTATTTTGTTTTGCCAAATTATAAACTGGGCCGAGTAAAAAAAACGTGTTTTTTTATAAAAATATTTAAAAGATATGTACATCATTCTATTTTGTTTGACAAATAATAAACTAAACCGTATAAAAAACCATGAACCGTAAAAAATAATGTAGCAAAATAAACAATAAATAATTACGAAATACCACAGATAATAATATATCCTCACGCCTTCCCACAAGGGTCCTCGAAAGGGTAGGTAGAGGTGTATAGGTATTACCCACACACCCACTTTCCGCCAGAGGTATATTAGGTGCCAACGTGACAGATGGCGAGTCCATCGCCGTTACTCAAGCACGACTAAACATACGGCTTTGAATTTCTTCTCAGACGTATGCAGGTTTCCTCTCGATGTTTTCCTTCACCGTATAGCTCGTGGTGTGACTAATCACTGAACTTAAGTTCAGAAAAACTCATTGGTACAGTCGGGATTCGAACTTGCGATCTTTGTGTCGCAGGCAACTGCTCGAACCACTCGGCCACCACGGCTTTTACCACAGATGAAATAATATATTTCTCTATAAACCCAGCATCCAATATAACATAATACATCTGCAAAAGTTTCCATCTAATAAGTGGCAGCAATTGACCCGGAGTCGGGTCCGACGAGCTCGCAGATAAAATATATTATGTACTTGATCCCAAACGGACGCCTGTTGGCCGTTTTATAGATCTGAACTAAGCTACGAATTGAAGACAGACCCAATCTGCACAAGACATGGTCGACTGAACTGAGACTGAGTCGAATCTGAAGTTGTTAACTCGTGACTCGTGGAACTAGGAAGACATTGTTCAATAAAGATGTCCTTTATGTCTATTTAGACTGAAGTTAAAGGTGACATAGATCAAATTGGGTATACGGGTAATTGACCGAAAGGTCGCCGTCGTATTGAGTAGTTTGTAGACAAACATTAATCAAATAAAAGATAGTTTGACATAGGATACTGGTCATAAATACAGCTTTATTGTAATAGCACCGAACGAATTTCTATGAAGTAGTTATCGTCAGTAAATCAAATAGTAGAACGGATGTTTACAAAGTGTGGTGAAAATTGAGCGTTTATGAACATGCATTTTATTAATGTTTTATCTACATACGCTCATGTCGTTAAACTAATACGAGGCTTAATGGTACCCACCTAATATACTGCTGTCGACTTATCTTTACACTCTTATTACACTATTGATCGAGCAAAATGTCCAAAGCGGTTCCATCGTAACAACCTTTCATGTTTTTGAACGATATTTAACTGTAAAAAAAAAAGAAATCTGTTCTTAAAAAAATCTTTTGAATTTTATATATATATATATATATCCTCACGCCTTCCCACAAGGGTCCCCGAAGGGGTAGGCAGAGGTGTATAGGTAATATCCACACACCCACTTTCCGCCAGAGGTATATTAGGTGCCAACGTGACAGATGGCGAGTCCATCGCCGTTACTCAAGCACGACTATACATACGCCTTTGAATTTCTTCTCAGACGCATGCAGGTTTCCTCTCGATGTTTTCCTTCACCGTAAAGCTCATGGTGTGACTAATCACTGTACTTAAGTTTAGAAAAACTCATTGGTACAGTCGGGATTCGAACTTGCGACCTTTGCGTCGCAGGCATCTGCTCGAACCACTCGGCCACCACGGCTTTGAATTTTAACTTATATTTAAATTCGTTCAGAAGGTTGACTGTAAAAAGCAATCAAACTTTTTGATCGATGGGAAACCTAGACGTTTAAGAATACATTCATAGTAAAGTATACCTGCCATCACGACCTTGGCGCTTATAAAAAGCAAGATTATTAATTGATTGATCCTAATCAGAGTACGTTTATCGATCAACATGTATTCATCTTCAATGTCTTGACTGATACATCCTATTTTTCACCACAACTTTATTAGCAAATCGTTTATTTTCAAAGTCGCTGTAAACCTCCCGTTGGCTAATTTCACATCGCAACAGTGGCTATTTTTAGTTGCGTACATTGTTCTACAAAGCTAAAGCAATAGTTCGTGGCGCTAATATTTTGTAGGGTTATATTATGTATATAAGAGTTAAGTGACGTAGACCCGTTTTTGTTGCATAATGGTAAGTTAACGTCGCGAGATCATAGAGATGGGCTGGTCACGTATCATATCACGACAATAATGTTGGTCAACCGACCATTGAAAATCGAGTAAGATGTGATTATTGTGTTTATAATAAACTAGTCCCGCCCAGCTTCCCTTGGGTTAAAAAATAAAAGCCAACGGCGCCACCTGTCGGGTCCAATTGTGAATCTAAACCATTCTCAAATCCACCTGAAGAAAAACAGCAAATTTCATTAAAATCGGTCCAGACGTTTACGATTCTATGAAGGACATACAGACAAACTATTTTTTTTATATATATAGATAATAATGATAAACATTCTGAATATAGAATCCTGTTTAAACAATATTAAATACGAAGTACTATAGATATGATTCAGCTGCAGAGTCACGGATTCGTCTTCGGCGACGGTAACAAATATTTATTTGATGCGCACATTTTGTTTATTTATTATCTTGATCAGATTTGTTTACGTCTCTGAAAACTATTGCAAAGGCTATGGATAGTTTGGAATTGTGTGAAATGCCCAGACAACTATGAAAGGACATAAGAAAGACGATGTATGAAGAGGGTTATGAATGTGGTTGAAACTACAGAGCATGTACAGAGTAACTATCCTACAGGCAACTGTATGTATGAAATAATATAATATTTTCTCTGCGTGTGAGCGATTAGGCATATTGAGGACGAAGTAGCGGGCAAGCTAGTCTATACTTCTATAGTAATATTATAAAGAGGAAAGATTTGTATGTAAGTATGTTTGTAAGGGATTGGCTCAAAAAATGCTGGACCGATTTTAAAAATTATTTTACCATTTGGATGCTACGTTATCACTGATTAAAATATGCTGTTTTAATTGCAAGAAAAAAATAAATTCTATGCCAAATGTTTAAAAAGGAAATGTCAACCCGAGCGCAGCCGGGACGGGCCGCTAGTAATAAATAAAACTCGTAGATACTAAGATAGGCTTATAAGATAAAGGCTTAAATAAGATATCTTTTATTTTCTGACCAGCGGCCTGCGAGTGAGTAAAATTATACTTAGGTAGTGAAATAAACTATGTTTAACTTCGCTTTACCCTAAAATTGAATATTCAATACAAAAGAAAAATAAAACAATTTTGTTGAGCAGGAGGACTGGTGCTTTTATGAAAGGGCCCAAAGAAAATCTCAATGTATCATCCTAATCCCTTCAACATTGTCAAGATAATGGCCGGCTTATTCGTATAAATATAGGTATTATCCTGGGTGCCATATTGCCTACGGTTGTATATATCTACCTACTAGTTTGGTTGTAACATATATACATTTTATTTTTTAGATTATATCAGGCGAAATTTGTCGTTACACCAGGGCGTCTTTCGAGCACCTGTTGAAAGTGTGCGTTGTCTATCATAAATATAGTTATCCTCACGGGCCTATCTCGTGGGGGACATTTGTGGAAAGGCATGAAGATATAATTTTTTTTTGCACTCATATAAATGCTCTATTTCCTCTACAAGCCCGGTGAGGTATTCTGCGTGATAAAAGATTTTTTCTTATACAACTTGGGAGGCAAACCAGCATGCAGCCCGTCTGATTGTAAGCGGTTACCGCCGCCTATGGACGCTTACAATAACCAGGGACATCAATTGCGAGTTGTCGACCATGCAGGAATCTTTTCACACTTTTCTTGAAGAACTCAATTTTGCAGCAAAATTGACTTGATGATCAGCAGTTACCTTTACTTACGGAATTTATACGCTAGTGTTATCCGCCAATGTCCTCAATGGCAAGAGCAAAAAGTGGAGTACTTCCTTCATACTGTAACAAGTAATTTTTTTCTCTTTCTTCTAACTAACGTTACATACTAAACATAATGTTTTCTACTATCTGTCAAAGGATACATAACGAAACTAAACCAGTTTCTTTTTGTAACCAAACTATTTTTTTAAGTTCATATCACTTAGAGAGGTTATTTGACATGGATAATCGTAGTTGTCGGAATCTCGTCTAGTTTCTGCTCATGCGTAGTGATACTCATATTTGATCGTTGCGTGCTGTAACAACTTATTTTTCTCTTTCTTCTTACTAACATAAAATAACATACACTTCATGTTGTTATCAAAATGTTTAAATATTTACAATGTAAAATTAGTTTATAAAAATGGCAGTATATTACCATGCGGCGTCCGCTCACGCCTGGCAAATTGCCAAGTGTCACCGGCGATTTGAACTTGAGTTGTTATTCTCGTAACATACTCCGGTCGTAATCGAAAAATGTCATCCTATGATACCGGGTTTTATGGACTGACGTTTTGGTACTGTCGACCTCAAATGGACGCTAAATCCGGATTGCGAAGGAATATCCAATCCGTAATTAAATAAATAAATAATTGGTACAATTCCACACAATTGAGCCCCAAATTAAACAAAACTTGTGTAATGGTAACTAGGAAACGATATATTTACTAATATCGATAGATATTTACATAGGACATCCAAGACAGTACAAACAAATACCCTCTGCAGAGATATAAAATATCTGCCCTCAGCGGGAATCGATCCCGCGACCTCAAGTTTTGCAGTCAGCTCTGATCACCTTGACCAGACGGCAAATTGTTCAAATTGTGGCGATAATTGATCAATAATTGTATTTTTAGGAGACTCCTTAAAATCGGTGGAAAGTTTACGAAAGATTTAAGGTCAAAAATTATGCTTATTTCAAGATATCGGGCGCTGCAGAATTTCCCGTTGTAAATCAGTTGCTTCATGGCTTAACATAGCTGCTTTTTCTGCATAGTATCGTATTTCTGCGATGTGTTAGGATCCCAGAGGTGAATCATGAAGCTAAAGGCAACACACAATAAATACCTCTGATATTGCTGTCACTATTCAGGTACTATTGCAGTATGGAATCGGTAAAATTTACGACTACCTTTTCGACTAAAGCACCTTAATAACCAGCGCTTAGATTGGTTAACATTTGAATTCGTAATTCTTGGATCGTGTTAGATTTGGGTTTGTTAGCACAAGCTGTTAAATGGGACAGAAAGGCAACTCCTTAATTAAATATTTCAATTATTTCGTCAGGTAATGAGTAAGTTGTAATATGGAAACAACGCCCTATAGTTAATATTATTCATATTAAATATTAATATATATTTAATTAACTAGCCGTGGTGGCCGAGTGGTTCGAGCAGTTGCCTGCGACGCAAAGGTCGCCAGTTCGAATCCCGACTGTACCAATGAGTTTTTCTGAACTTAAGTACAATGATTAGTCACACCACGAGCTTTACGGTGAAGGAAACATCGAGAAGAAACCTGCATATGTCTGAGAAGTAATTCAAAGGCGTATGTATAGTCGTGCTTGAGTAACGGCGATGGATTAGCCATCTGTCACGTTGGCACCTAATATATCTCTGGCGGAAAGTGGGTGTGTGGGTAGTACCTATACACCTCTGCCTACCCCTTCGGGGACCCTTGTGGGAAGGCGTGAGGATATTATTATTATTATGTTCACATTTTCAATGACACATGAATAAAATATTATTGTAAACATATTATTACAATTTACCTCTAAAGTTTACCGCAGACCTTCTCAAAATATATCGTAATTTGTAGTGTGTGTACAAACTAGTTAAGATAAAAAGTCATGGTGGCCGAGTGGTTCGAGTAGTTGCCTGCGACACAAAGATCGCAAGTTCGAATCCCGACTGAACCAATACGTCTGAGAAGTAATTCAAAGAAAAATTCGTTTTATTCCTTCAAGTATCATACGCCTTCTGGCATAAAATTTTCATAATACTGAAACGAGGCGTTTCTTATTAATATATGCTCGCATCTCCGTGGTGTGAATTGTGAAATTGCTTTCGTGAAACCAATGAATTATTTTTGTCTTTTCACTAGATATTTAGTAATTTTGGCACAGTTGCATAACTATCTCTGCTGTTTTTCTATACACTAACACATGTAAAACAACTCCGCAGAATTGATTATCGTGATTTGTGGGTGGTTTTAATATCCTACTACCGATATTGCCATCCACGAAGATGCGCCCCACCAATTTCAATTTGAGGGGGATGCGGCGAGTATGACCCAAGTCTATTAATTGTAGTGGGCGTGTGCCACTCATAGGTAATCAGTGTGTACCGATAATACTCAAACATTAGTGGGAGGTTGCAAACTTACACTATAAACTACACTATCTATAAATACTAAAAGTGAAAGTTTGGAAGCATGTTTGTTACTTAATCACGCGTAAGCGACTAATCGGAATATAATGAAACTTGTTATAGATAAACATTATTATTTGGATTAACTTGATGTAAGCAGTGGTGGCTGAGAAGTTCGAGTCGCTGCTTGCAACACAAAGATTGCAAATTCAAATCCCAACTACACAAATGAGTGTTTCCGAACTTAAGTACAATAATTAGTTACACAATGAGCTTAGAGGTGAAGAAAAACATCTGCAAAACAAGAAATTCAAAGGCGTATGTATAGTCGTGCCTGAGTAACGTCGATGGACTCGCCACCTGTCACGTTGTCACCTAAATTATGGTCCCAACGTTCACTGGGGATATAAGTGGACGTGGAAATATATCAGTGAAAGCTTTTAACGAAATTTTTTTACGATCAATCGGTAATGTTAACATTGAAATTGTTATGGATATACAACTTACTGTCTTTATAAATATGTGAGGCTGCTTAGTACCTATGCATTAAAATTTGTTAGAATATTTTGCCTTTTCTCCTGTGCCTATAACAAAAGCGCTGATCGTAATTCCCGACATGAAATATGAGCATTGTTGATGGAATATTCAAAGGGTACAATTTTCGTACCAAATCTTTTTATACATCTACTTGTGATAAATGAAATAAAGTAACATTTCTTCTGTTATAATATGCATGTATTTCGTAAGGAAATGAGCCTAAAAAATATTTTGAAGAAACGTTCCATGGTAGGAATCATTGTAGAGCACAAAAGAGGATGATGGTTATTTGTCATAGGTACAAGTAAGCCATTGTGACTTTAGACTGATGTTCAGTAATTAAACTAATAATAATAACAAATATTACTTTAAAACTCTCGTACCGTATCTTAAAAAGTAAAGTAGCCTATATATACGCATATAGGTATAGAAAGTTTGCACAGACTAAGCAGTACTGTCAGGTATCAGTATCACACGAAAATTACACTATTTTAAGTCTTTCATCAAAAATATTAGCTGACTAGACCTGAGGAAGCGGTTACCGCTGCTTAAGCGACACCAGGGGTATCGCCCCCTTCCCTCCAAACCGTGTGTTATACAAGGGAAATTACTACTTTGGAATAGTGCCTTGGTTGGTAATGGCAAAATTAATACTTAATACAAATCTCCACGACTTAATTAAGACTAACCACATGTTTACTTGGGATAAGGCCGGATGGACTGATCTCTCCGGAACTGTAAGACTTACCCACTGTTTAAAAATTAATTCCATTAACTTGATTAGGCTTTAATCTATCCGTGCGGTTTAGTTAAGACTTAGGACAATGTGTGTGGAATTGGCCGAAAGTTTATATAAATCTCATATACATATATACTACATAGTATAAAATGAAGTCGCTTCCGCTGTCTGTTACCTTACCATCTTTTAAAGTATTCAACGCATTTTACATAGAGTGATTCCAGATAAAGGTTTACATGAATAATAAATACAGTACAGAAAATAAAAAAAATAAAAGATTTTTGATGTGATGTCGTAATTTACATATTTGTGTGCGCTTAAATCGCAGACGCTGGCTAAACCTTACCAGATAGATCAAATTTATGTACAACGGAATTGGTATTTCCCAAAGACAAAGGTATGACAAAGAAGAAGATGATTAATCATCATTACCCTAGGTGCTGATGGATAAGAATGAAGTTAAGCGCGCTCTGTCAGTCTGACAACTAGCGCTCTAGTCTCTCTGCCTGCTGCGTCAGGCTCAGCGTGATTGTACGTAGGTACATATGTAACAGTACTGCTTCGGTTTCTAGACTGAGGTCAATCAAATACGGATTGAATAATAAAATGACTTTAGGTAAACACTAAATACGTGTGCTCTATGTTTGTGTCAAGTCTGCCTTTGAAGCCGGCCAGTTTATTTACAAATTAAACGCTTCAAAGCTCTTCAGTTTGACTGACCAGGGGCCTACCAGCGACTTTCGTTGCCAGTTTTGAAGCAATTATTTGAAATTTGTATTTCCGTTTACAACTGCCTAAAAACCAGGTGAAAAAATAATAATTGTTTTGTTAAATGGTTGCTAAGTTTTGTACTAGAACTAAGTTACACGACACGCTATATGGACCAATCCTTCGCCGTTCAAGCAGTGCGCCTGTGGAACGCGCTGCCATTGACCATAAGGCAAGCAAAGACATCTCATTCCTTTAAACTACTTGTGAAGGAACATTGCCTAAATTCTCTGCAATAATTATAAATAAATATATTTGTATCGACATGTATATATATATATAAATTTTATGTATTTAATTTCTTTTAATAAGATGCCGTACACCTCCAACTACCAAATTAATTATCTAAATATTAATGTATTCCATCCAATGGTTGTCTGGAAGAGATCGCCGAGTGCGATAAGACCGCCAATTGTACTTTTTGCCTATGATGTACTATCTAAATTAAATATAGTGTACAATAAAGCATATAAATAAATAAATAAATAAGTTAATGTAAATATACATTACCTCACGCCTTCCCAAAAAGTCTCGGAAGGGTCCCTGAAGGGGAAGGCAGAGGTATATTGGTGCCCACAAGACAGATGGCGAGTCCATCACTCGGTCCGTGACTCAAGGAGGACTATACATACGCCTTTCAATTTCTTGTCAAACGTAAGTATGCAGGTTTCCTCTTGATGTTGTCCTTCACCGTATAGCTCGTGGTGTGACTAATCACTGTACTAAGTTTAGAAAAACTCATTGGTACAGTCGGGGAACTTGCATTTATTTGTTGCAGGCAACTACTGGAACAACTCGGCCATCCCGGATCAAGTAATAAAGTACCTATATTGCATTATTATATTATATCTAACAGAAGTTTAGTTCTTATTGATACAATCCTGAGGTTGTATCAATAAATAAGTACCTACTGATCGTGGTGTGACAAAACAATTCAACCAGTTAAAAGACGACATAGAAAATAAAAGAAACAGCGTTTTTATTTTATTTTTTATTGTCTGTACGTGCTAGTTTCAAGAACTCCCAATCCAGATAAAAAAACTGCATTAGTTAGCTCGTTTATTAAGTAAGGACAATTTCATCATATTACTACCCAAGGGAGCGGAATAGTAAATAATATATATTATGAATTGAACGCGGGGTAAAAAGGCTAAGTAGTAAGACATAAATCAGGTAAAAAGAGTTGATGAGACGTAAGGAGGTAGATGAGGACTTGCTATCACTCAAGCAAGTCCTCATCTAACTGATAACGTCTGATCAACTAGAGTGTACTAACAGATAGATAGATAGAGTCTAGTCTCTCTAGCAAGTCAGCCTGGCCTTTAGTATCATCCTGAATCACCTGAAAGAATATAGGTATGTAGTTATATTTTTTTATCCTCTCATAAAATCTTCACGCTCCGCTCTCGTATATACAATGGATTGATTGGGAATATGAAGCGCGATAAATCTGGAGTCGATTGAATTATGCTCAAAATGAATAGCATATGATGGAGATATGTCTATTTTAGTACTGAGCTCAGCTGTGCTTGCTTTGCGCAAATCCAAGGTCTTGCTACATTGGATTTTCATCAATTAACCAAATAGATACCGAATAGATACTGGGTATAGTTTGTTTTCATGGTCTAAATTTAAATATAAAAAAAACGTCGTTTCAATCGTTTGCTTATTTTTTCTTCACATATATGAAGACACAGATGAAAAAGCGAAAGAGGTATGTAAGTGCGCCCGTTCAGGTAATGATGATCGGCGTGATGATGTACGCACTTTGCTTTAAATATACAAACATACATAGCTTCACGCCGAGTCCATAACGGGGTAGCAGAGAGTATAGAGCGCCAATTCTGTCTAGGCTTACATACCTCTTTCGGTTCGTCCACATTAATCAGTCTGAAGAGACCGATTAATGTTGACGAAGTATGAAGAAGTATGATGATGAGAATGTATGAAGATACATGCTCGTCAGTTTTGAGTACTCTTGACGTTCCCATCCTTGAGCGTCCGATCGATTTGATCCAAGTAGTTTGAACGTGGTCTTCCTCTGCCTCTTCTTGCACATATTTTTGCTTTGTATATCTGTTTCGTCATTTCGTCGCTTTAAATATTAAAATACAAATAAAAATATATATCCTGAACAAATCCAACCAAATTAAATAAAGCCTTCAAATAACTAAGCTTAAACTATAAGAACTAGAAAGAGAGACAATTATCTATCCTCAGAATTTGAAAGAGAGACATTCGCAGATAATATATATATATATATGTAGTATAGTAGGTACCTGCGGCAGTTGCGTTTCCACATGAGATAGCGACTTTGGAGTACTTAATACTTACCAAAGATAATAAAACCGAAAGAATTTAAGTGGTTACATATCGCTAAAACACGACATGCCAAAAAAGTACTTCTTGAAGAGAACTAGGTCCCATTTGATTCAATGATGATTTGATGTATGCACAAACTAATGAAAGTGTATAAAGCGAAAGACGTCCGTAAGTGTAGAGAAAACAGTCTTCAGGGCCCTCCCTGTGAAGGACTCGGCGAGATGTAATATGTAGGTATATGGAAATTATTTTTATTATTATTATTTCTTTTCATACATAAGTGGAAAGATAAATGGTAGCCTGTGCCTGTGATTTATTAAGGTTCATTAATTTTATCAGACCATTGCCATAACAAAGTATTCGTAGAAATGAGCCTTCAGGAAATATTATGTATCATATGTTTTGTACTCACGCCAAAGCCCGCCAGTAATTTCTAGGGCGCAATGAGGATTTATAGCTCAGATCTGCCGCGCACGTGAGCCGAAGACGAGAATGATATATTTAAGATTTTCCAAGAAATGGTTCCAGTAGTTGCCGGCAATACAAAGATTGCAAGTTCGAATCCCGGCTGTACCAGTTTTGCTAAACTTGAGTACCTACAGTCATTAGTCATACCACGAGCTATACGGTGAAGGAAAACATTGAGAGGAAACCAGCATACGTTTAAGAAGAAATTCAAATACGTATAGTCGTGCTTGGGTAACGACGATGGACTCGCCATCTGTCACGTTGGCACCTAAAATATATCTCCAGTGGAAATTAAGCCTCAGCCCACCCTTTGCAGGAATGCGTGTTTTATTACAAACATCTTACCGAAATGCATATTATACTACATACTTGTACTATCCGTCCTATGTAGCTATCCGTTAGTGAAAGACCCATCTAAATCAGGCCAGCCGTTTCTGATGCCTATGATGCCGAGGCTTCATCACTTCAATAAAAATCCAAGAAATAACAGTGCATTAGAATCATTTGAGTTCACAGGAAAGAATCAGTTGAGTTGAGTACCGGGATTTATTAATAGTTTCATTATTATTATTTAGTTTATTATTCATTATTAACCAGTAATTTTAAAATAAAAGTTAGTCTGACTTGACTTTTGTCTACAAAATCTTTAACTCAAACTCTTTACACATACATAAGTAGTACGTTAGAATAAGTAAAAATTTTAAGTAATTATTTTAAATGTAAAGTATGAATATTATTTGTTAAAAACATTAGGTACTAACAAACGTAACATACACTTCACATACGTAAATGTATCATCACGTCGAAGGGAAAGGGAACTCCCTGGAAAGCGTGTTGATAAAAATACAATAAACATCCAAAGATTAACCAAAATTACCTGGGACTGGATTTTCCATGTTTTTATTAATATCCAAATTGAAATGTTTTAACAAGAATGTTTGCAACTGCTTAGCATCGAGGCACTAAAAGTTTCTATTACCATTCACTAATAACTGAACTACCTCGCCTCATACCTCGCATACTTATTGTTTTCATTCCATAGACTTATTTTTAAAACATCAAACGCTTAGTCATAAATTAAATTTATTTGAAAGTACTATACGAAATACCCATGAAAAGTCATAATTCAAAATTAACCTTCACATATTGTATTAAAAATACTCGCGGGAAGACAGCTTTCGCGCCATATTTTATTTTTATATTTCGAGCTGTAACGTCTTTATGCCACAGACGATAGACACAAACTGTTCTATTTTTGTTGTTATATCGGAAGAAAATAATAATACAATTTTACGTCATTTTGTCAAGGCAATAAAATATGAATTTCTAGCTTTCAGCAATATTCAACGTGAATCATATGCTTGGGTAGGTCTTTAGGTACTTGGAGGATTTGTTATTGTACACTTAGGTATTGTTTTCTAATAATCATAGGGCACGATCATTTAGATTTTAAGTCACATTAGTTTCAGAATAAATACCATTAACGATAGGTATCGAATTTTAGCTCCAGTAATGTAATTTTCGTCATACTGACGCGTGTCTCCGACGCTCAGAGCAAATACTACTACATACTACCTAGTGTATACTGGCCTAAGAGCCAGAACCTAAAACATCTAATGTATCCAAACCATTTCCACAATAAAAAATTAGTTACGACTTTTTAATTTTGTCTTTTAAATTTTTTGTGTATCATTTCGATATACATGTATTTGATATTATATAGTATTGTAATTCACCACTGTTCTACATAGAATTCAGATTCTTCGATTTAGCCAAAAGAAGTGTATCCATTTCAGTCATATATTTTATAACGATAACGCAGATTCGTACTGCGTTGGTTGTGTTAACCCTGAGTGTTAACCTATACTGTCAATCCCTCTGTCATACTGAGTTTTCTGGATATAGACTAATAGCTAGGGAACTAATAGCTTTGGTTGTGTTATTGTCACCAGAAAACTTAGGTTATTATTTTAAATAATTATTTTGTTCGTAAATATTAGTTTTTTTAGAATTACGCACTGAAAGATATAAGTAGTTGTGAGTTAAACTAATCTAGATCAATGTTGTATTTGGATTTTAATTGCATTTTACTCAGTAGGTAAAGGGATGTCTGATAATGAAGAAAACTTACATCGTTTGGAAGGGTCTTCTGGAGACGCTCCCGGTGGCCTTATCATTAAAAAGAAAGATAAACCATCAGAATTCCAGTTTGCCAAGCCATCTTTACTAGGTCTCGATAAGCTTGCAGCGGCAAAAAGGAAGCAGAATCGACTTATATCATTCCAAGATGATGTAGTTTTAGATGACAGTTTGGAGACAAACAATGACTCCACAGGTAGCAAGGACCGTAAATACAGGAAGCACAATGAAGAAACTCCGACATATACGGGTGGCATATCTGAACAAGCACGGGAAAGAATGCTGGAAAGGCTGCAAAAGTAAGAATAATTTTTTTTGGAAACACTATTATACTATTGTATATCCCTAGCCCTACCCAAAAGGATCCTCGAAGCGGTAGAGCACCTCTATGTATTGCCCACACGTAGTTGCCAGTTGTGTAAGTAATACCCACTTTCCACTGGCGATATATTTTAGTTGTTGTGCCAGATGGCATGTCTATTTCGTTTTTGAAGCACCACTATACATATCTATGAATTTCTTCTACAAACATATGCAGGTTTCCTCTCTACATTTTCCTTCACGGTAAAGTTTGTAGTGTGACTAATCACTATACTTACATTCAGTAAATACTCATTGGTACAGTCTAGATAACACTTACAGTATATTAAATTTATTAAATGGTCCTGCTATATTAATATAAATACCTACTGTAAAAACTTTAAATTGATCTCATGCTATTTGCTGTTATTTACAGAAAAGAAAAAGAAACAAAAGAGAAAGGAGTGCACTATTCCACAAAAGATGAAAAGAAATCTCGTTCTGAAGATGAAGATGATCAACATTATCGCCGCAGTTATGACAGAAAAGACCGTGATAGGGATAGAAAATATTATGATAGGAGAGACAGGGATAGTGATAGGAAGAGAGATAGGGATTCAGAAAGGAGGGACAAAGACAGAGATAGACGAGACAGTGAAAGAAGAGGTGATAACTCAAGAAGGAGCTATTATGAGCCACGGTTTAAAGATGAGCCAAGGACACCAAGGTAGTTAAGTAAAATAATGTGTAATTTAAATTTCTTACAATATAAATACAATCTTAGAAAAACACCTTAATACTAAGAAATTGTATACCCTGATAGACCTAGATCTTAGCATAATATGTATGAATGTGATCAAGCTTTAGTAAACAATTCCTTTTCTTTATTTATGTTACTAACAAGCTGATAATACTATGCCTATTTCCAAGTAAATTTTATCCCTATTATATTATGTAATAAATAACTTATTAGATAAGTTTATATTAAAAACCAAAAAAATTTTAAACCATTAATTCCATACTGATTTTTGTAAATTTCAGTATAAAAGCATTGAAACCAACTGATAAAACTGCTTGGGATGACGATGATGATGACCCTAAGGCACCACTACGTAAGTCAAGCTGGGACTTCCCAACACCATTGACGAGAGATGGTGACAGGTCACAGAGGAGTGATCGGAGTTTCAAACCATTACGAGACTACAAAGGCAGACTGTATGATAACACACCACGTGCAACACCGCATAAGTAAGCATGACTTTGAATTTTAATGCATGCATCATGCTTCCATTCATTGGAGAAAAGTCATTTAATCTAAAAGTAAAGTTACTAAGCATCATCAAGTACAGTGATTAGTCACATTGAGCTTTACGGTGAAGAAAATACATCGAGAGGAGTCCTGCATATGTTTGAGGACAAATTTAAAGACGTATGTGGAGACATGTTTGCGTAACTACTATATACTCGCCATATGTCATGTTGGCACCTGAAATGTACCTGTGGCTCTGCCTACTTCTCTCCTTCGGAGTCTGAGACATACATATTATGTACAATTTTCTTCTCAAGCAGTTAATACATAGGTTTCCAATCATGGTTTTCTTTCACTGAAACCTTGTGGTGTGACTAATCACTGTGTTTAAGAAAAAAAAACTCATCAGTACAGTTGAGATTCGAACGTTGCAATCTTTGTGATGCAAGTGACTACCCGAACCACCCGGTCACCATGGCCCTGATGTGATTTATAGTGTTAAATGTATTGTTTAAGAGTTTTTAGTCTACCAGCTCTTTGCAACCATTAACGTTTATAGGTTTGCGAGTTCGCGTCGCGGCTTGGACCCTGACGACCCTGAATGGAAGGAAGCAGAAAAAAAACTGGACAGGGAGTGGTACAATATGGGAGAAGGTATAATGCTTACACCTACATAGCTTATTTAGTTATGCTATAGTGTCAAATGTCTACTATTCAAATCATAGTTATGAATTTGTGGTTTTCTTTATTTGAAACACATAAGTATCTATATATATAATAATAATAATAAAAATAAATAAAATCTATATATATATATATACACATATATCATCACGCAGTAAGTATAGAGAATAGAGCCCCAGTTCTTTGATACCTCTTTTGCTTGATTTACATACACATCTACACATGTGCAGTATACACAAGTTTCTTGATACTGAAATCCAAATTGCTGTGATTTTGAACGAATCTATTGCATACTTCATTTTAATTTTAGTGCCAGATCTGTCTTACCTATTTCATGAAATTTAATTTGGGCTATTGTCTATCTTTGTCTATCTCTGCTACACCCAAGTGTTGACTGGTAGAGTATACCTTCGCTAAGTTCCCCTTTGTGTTAAATGATAAATAAGAAATACGTATATATATCCTCACGCCTTCCCTCAAGGGTCCCCGATCGGTAGGCAGAGGTGTATGGGTAGTACTACACACAAACTTTCCGCCAGAGATATATTTTAGGTGCCAACGTGACAGAGCGAGTCAGTTGTTACAATCGGGAATCGAACATGCGATCTTTGCGTCTTAGGCAACTACTCGAACGACTCGGTCACCACGGCTGTCTACTGAATGAGAAATACTTTGATAATTAATACATAACATTCTAATTTACTTGTAATTACTAAATTACAATTAAATTAGAATTCGCCATCATAATTACAACAATTCGCCATCTGTCACGTTGGCACCTAATATACCTCTGGCGGAAAGTGGGTGTGTGGGTATTACCTATACACCTCTGCCTACCCCTTCGGGGACCCTTGTGGGAAGGCGTGAGGATATATTATATTATTATTATTAATTACTAAATAAATCAGGTGAAACGGACGAGTCGGATCCCTTCGCCGGGACGAGCGCAGAGTACATAGCGCGCAAGGAAGAGCAGATTGAGAAACGCCGCAACCGGAAAGTGTCTGCCCAAAGGCAGCAGATAGACAAGGACAACGACCTGTGGGAGCGGAACAGAATGTTGACTAGCGGTGTCGTGCACTCTATTAATGTCAACAATGATTTGGATGAGGTAAGTAACATTTGCGAGAGCCGTGATGGCCGAGTGGTTTGAGTAGTCGCTTGCGACACAAAGATCGTAAGTTTGAATCCCGACAGTACTAATGAGTTTTTCTGAACTTATGTACTGTGATTAGTCACACCGCGAGCTTTACGGTGAAGGAAAACATTGAGTGGAAACCTGCATACGTTTGAGGAACAATTCAAAGGTATGTATAGTCGTGTTTGAGTAACGGCGACGGACTCACCATCTGTCACGTTGGCATCTAAAATATATCTCTGGCGGAAAGTGGTATAGGTAGTACCCACACAGGGTTAGGGGTTAAGAGAGGTAGGGCATAACGGATTCTCCGTTCGAATTGAGAGCTGCCCGACTGGGGCAGGACCTCCACCTTATAGAAGTCCGTAACCAAATAATACAATTTATTGTGTTGTGTTCCTACGCGGTGAATAAGGTTTCCAGTAATGAGCTCCTTGGGGAGGGGGGAGGATTGTTATATTGTGTTGGCAACCGAGGGATTAGACAGATTATGTTGCCAACACACTATAACTCTCCGAACACAGAGTGGCACCGCGCAAGTGATACTTCGGTATCGTGAGCGTAAATAGGCGGTGGTAACCGTTTCACATCGGGTGGGCCGTAGGCTTTTTTGCCACTCTTGTAGTATAAAAAAAAAATACCTATAAACCTCTGCCTACCTCTTCCTTCCTAAAAATGTCTGGGGCCATCAACATTTTAGAAATGTCAAGGTGGGCATGGCCTAAAAAAGGTTGGGAAACTCTGCTCTAGACAAAATTATTTTCTTTCTTTAATGTCATTGCCATACAAAATATAGATGTCAGATAAGATTTTGTCCACAGCCCCTATTCTAGGACTCTTGCGGGAAAGACCTCCGTATTGTTTTTGTAACTTTTATTCCTTCTCAATATACATATTTATAATGTCATGTTATATTTCTGACAGGAAAGCGTTGACCGTGTCCATCTTCTCGTGCACAATATCGTGCCGCCATTCCTCGACGGTAGGATTGTATTCACTAAGCAACCGGAGCCTGTCATACCGGTGAGGAGAACCTTTAATATATAATGTATTTATAGATAGCTCCCGTTGAGGTGTATGAGGTGCATGGAGTTCTTCAAAAAGTGCGTGAAAACAATCCTTCAGGGTCGGTAGCCCACGAGCGATACCCCTGGTGTCACAAGCGCCCATAGGCGGCGGTAACCGCTTATTATCAGGCGGACCATACATATATCCTTATATATGTCACGCCAAATAGAGTCCCACTGCTCGCCCTCTATGTTTAATAAGATTTTCAGAATAAAAGTACAGTGATTAATAACACTGCTAGCTTTACGGCGAAGGAAAACATCGAGAGGACCTTTCCATGAACGTTTGTAATGTGCTTGAAAGACGGCAACTGACTTGCCATCTGTCACGTTGACATCTAAACATATCTCCGACGAAAAAAGACTCGTGGCTGCATTTCTGCCTACCCTTTTGGGGACTCTTGTAGTAATGTTAAGGATGTTGATAAGTTTTATATCATTATTCTGTTCAGGTGAAAGACCCAACGTCAGACATGGCGATTAACGCTCGTAAAGGCTCCGCGTTAGTGAAGGCTTTTAGAGAACAGAAGGAAAGGCGCAAGGCACAGAAGAAACATTGGAAACTGGAGGGCACTAAGCTTGGTAAGTAACCGCTTGGGTATTGTATCCAAAACAGAGGCATACATTTATATGATGCTATCTGCCCCGGCTAACTTCATACCACCGAAAAAGTAAAGAAAATTGTTGTTATTACTTATTCCCTCGTTTTTCTCCATAATAATCTTCCTCAGACTTCATCAAACATAACCAAAAATAAATCATCCAAATCGGTTCAGCCGTTCTAGAGTTTTGCGCTCAGCAACACATTAAGTGATTCATTTTTATTTATATAGATAGATGCTATGTATGCATTAAATTAAATCTAAAATATTTTTATTACTAGCTGTGCCGCGGTTTCAATCAATAAAACAAATTTTCTCTATTATATAACCTGTGCTACTTTCTTATGGTAAAGAAATTTTTAAAATCGCTCGATTATTTTTTGAGTAAAATTGTAACAAACGAACAAAAAATATATACTTTCCTTTATAATATTATTTTGGATGTTTGGCGCTCTATTCTCTCTGCCTACCCCGTGCGTGTTGATATGTATGTATGTATTTTAATTTAGCAAGCGATTTAATCATTTCCCTAAAAGTGAGTTATGATTTGTCGAATTTCCTCGAATCTGTGCAAGGTAGCAAACAAACTCACATTTTGTTTTATATTGTAATCCTAAACTGTTCATAACTGTCTGTCTTAAATAATGTAGTTTTTTAAACTATATTTTGTCCATCTGGAATATAAACAAATTTCTTACACAGAGGTTTTCAGTGTAATTATCTTTTAATACATTTTCTGATGATATTTTTTCTTATACACAGTGGGTCAATTTAGAAAGAGTGTTTTATCATATTTGCTTTTCTCTTTCAGGCAACATAATGGGGATACAGAAAGAGAAAGAAGAAGAAATGGACGGGCCTACCAAGGAAGCGTACAAGTATGCCGAACACTTGGATAAAGGTACATTGAACCGAACGAATTTCTTTTTTATTCGATTGCAAATTATATATAATCTGTGTCTGTGTCCAGAATATGTTCATATGTGTTGTGTAATAGTTCTATTTCAGAGGTTGCCTCCCCTCTGCCTACCCCTTCGGGGAACCTTGTGGGAAGGCGTGAGGTTATAAAAATAAATAATAATCGTTAATTGTTATCTATTTCATTCCACACACATAATTGAGAAATAAAATAAATACCTGGGATGATTCCACACAAATTGACCTAGTCCCAAATCAAGCAAAGCTTGTGTTATGGTAACTAGACAACGATATATTTACTTATATAGATAGATATATACATCAATACATAGGACATCCAAGACTAAGCTACAAATATTCGTGTTCATCACACAAATATCTGACCTCAGCGGGATTCGAACCCGCGACCTTAAGTTTCGCAGTCAGGAGCTCTAACCACTAGACCAGACGGTCGTCTGGTAATAAGTAAGTTAGATTACACATAAGTTTGGTTCTGCACTTAAGTCCAGGGTCTATTTGTGCAACAAGCTTTATGAAGAAGAAACACATTGAGTATGTCACGTTAGCACTAAAGGTTATTGCACACCTCCGCCTACCCCTTGGGGGAAGTATAAGTATAATACTTGTATTATTATTATTCTTTTAAATTGATAAAATTTTTACAGAAGGCCAAGAGCCAAAATCGAAGTCTGACTTCGTGAACAAGATGACTATTGGCGAACAGAGGCGATACCTGCCAGTGTTTGCCGTCAGAGAAGAACTGATGCAGGTCATCAGGGAGAACAGCGTGGTCATCATCGTTGGTGAGTGCAACTAAGAGTAAAGCAACTGGTGTGAACGAGTGCGTGCTTATAAAGGTGATAGTACGTGATCCCACTGCAGAAATAGTGTTCTCATTGAGTATATGCTAAAAATCAAGACATTTTTACGTTCAGTACATTTATTATTTATATATCAAACTAGCTGTGCCCGCGACTTCGTCGGCGTGGACGGCTTTTTTATCTTTCATAAAAAAAATTTTTTTTTTCAATAAAAAGTATCCTATGTTACTTTTAATACCTCCAAGAATATGTGTACAAAGTTTTATGATGATCGGCTAAGTAGTTTTTACGTGAAAGCGTAACAAACAAACTTACATTCACATTTATAATATTATTAAGGATTAAGGATTAAAGCTATTTTTTTTCTCGTTATTATGATATAAGGGTGCCTAATTAAATTTGGCCGCTAATAAGTGTTGCTGGCTGATAAAGATGGTAAATATTAAAAGTAGAGTGAAAGAGAGCTAGCGCGTAACAGCACCAGTCAGACGAGGACAGCGATAGCTAATCAGTGTGTACCGATAATACTCAAACATAAGTGGAAGGTTGCACACTTACACTATAAAATATAAAGAAGAGGCGTGTCTTCGTGGATGTCACTGTCTATAATCAAAATTTCATCATATTGCATTATGTACTTTTTGCATTAGGATCCTCAAATACTTTAGTATGTGTTAGTGTACGTGTCGTGTCTCAGGTGAGACGGGTAGCGGCAAGACGACGCAGCTGACGCAGTACTTGCACGAGGAAGGCTACAGCCGCCTCGGGATGATTGGCTGCACCCAGCCGCGGAGGGTCGCTGCCATGTCCGTCGCTAAGCGAGTCTCCGACGAGATGAACACCAAGTTGGGTACGATACATGATCACATATGACTCATCTATACATACATGTAAAAAGCCGTGGTGGCCGAGTGGTTCGAGTTGCCTGCGACACAAAGGTCGCAAGTTCGAATCCCGACTGTGCCAATGAGCTTTTCTGAACTTAAGTACGGTGATTAGACACACCGCGAGCTTTACGGTGAAGGAAAACGTCGAGGGGAAACCTGCAGTTTGAGAAGCAATTCAAAGGCGTATGTATAGTCGTGCTTGAGTAACGGCGATGGACTCGCCATCTGTCACGTTGGCACCTAATATACCTACCTCTGAAGGAAAGTGGGTGTGTGGGTATTACCTATACACCTCTGCCTACCCCTTCGAGGACCCTTATGGGAAGGCGTGAGGATATATAATCTTATTATTATGTGTATCATCACACCGAGTCCCTAACGGGGTAGGCAGAGAGGGTAGAGCGCCAGTTCTACTACACCTACTTATAAATACAATTTAAGTATCTGCTCTATATGCTTTTTTCTATATGCGACTGCAAGCATGGTACTGATAACACGCTGTTTATGAACTTTTTGTCTCTTTCTCCGGCCAATCTCCGAAATGGCCGATTTTGACGGGCACATGAATGAGCTCCCCGTTGAGGTTTTCCCTGGAAAGTACAGCATGGAGTTCTTCAGAAGGGTGTGAAAAGATTCCTGCAGGGTCGGCAACGCGCGAGTGATAACCCTGGTGTTGCAAGCGTCTAGGCGGCGGTAACCGATTACCATCAAGCGGACAGCATGCTTGTTTGCCACCCGTGTGGTATAAAAAAAACATAGCTACTCTTCATATACGCAGATATACATATGGTATAATACAATTTTACGCGAGTAACTCCACCTCGAGTCTGAAAATAAATCGTTCCGCCGTCCCCAGGGGACGAGGTGGGGTACGCGATCCGGTTCGAGGACTGCACGTCGAGCAGCACCGTCATCAAGTACATGACGGACGGCATCCTGCTGCGCGAGGGGCTGCGCGAGCCCGACCTGGAGCACTACTGCGCCATCATCATGGACGAGGCCCACGAGCGGTCGCTCTCCACCGACATGCTGTTCGGCCTGCTCAGAGAGGTCAGTCACACCCCCCCCCCCCATATGCCCCCTTCTTAGGCTTGACACACACACTCCCACACACACACTCCCACACACACACACCCACACACACACACACACACACATACACACACACACACGCGCGCACGCACGTAAACTCTAGTGGTGATAAGAATACCTACCACGCATTGATGTAAAAAAGAATAGATACGTCTTACCGCGCTCGGCTTGGCTAACTCAACACAAGCTAATTGGCTTGAGTCAACTTAGTCGCAGCTTGACTGGCAACGACGAAGCACTTATTCAGCATTTAGGAAAAATGCCTTCTTCGGTGCTTAGAAACTGCAGAACATATACTGCCTAGGGCAGTATATGTTCTGCAGTTCCCTTCGTTTTTTTTCTTATAGCACTTAGGTAGCAAACAAGCTGCGTTAGATAGTAAGCGGCTACCGCAACCTATGGACGGTTGCCACATCAAGGGTATCGCTCGCGCGCTGCCAACCATGCAGGAATCTTTTCTTGAAGAACTCTATGCCAACTGTACTATCTTTGTCGCCAGCACAGATTTTACCCTCAATTTTTCCGGCAATAATTGATATACAATTGCAGGTGTATGTTTGCTGTAGAAAGTAGTTGTATTTTAATTGGTTTAATGTCAAAGCATGTGTAAGCAGTAGGTGTAAAGCATTGTTATGGAATTGACGTTATTCGTGAGGAGTAGGGATGATGTAACATGGACACGTCTATCTATATGTTAACATTATTCCTGTAGGTCCAAAACTACCATCTGTATTTGTTCTTTGTGCTTCACCGCGTTCGAAAGATGACGCTAGACATTACGACGTCTTTTGTATATGTAGCATCCGCAGACACATTTGTGTCTGGGTTAAAATGAGTACTACCAAACATCCAAGGACAAGGTTATTTAAAAAAAACAACCGAAGGTACATAGTATTATGTAATCATTTATTTAATAAAAAAATGCCTCATTATAAATATAACATTTAAAACTTACATATTACTCTCACAAACGCTAACATCTGTTTGTCACAATATCATATCTTAACAAGTATTATTATAAAGTTGTAATTCCTTTGTTTTATAATTTAACAAAATATACTTTAACCCGTTAGCTTAAGGTTTCTCATTTTATTACTAATTTCGAAGTAATGTTTTTTCACTTCGTCATAGAAGCTCGTAGTTATATGTAGTTGCGTGAAAAAAACTTTTAAAACAACCGAGCAATGTTCATTTATAATATACATATTAAAAGTAATGTATGTAACATGTAAGTATTGTAAGGTATGTTTTATTTTATAATATAATTCATTTAATTTCGTTGTCACTTGTGATATCATTAATAATGTTGATTCGCAATGACAAGCCGGAAAGTGAAAATCGTGATAAATTTGCCGTGAATAATACTGATCAAGCCAACGGGTAGATAACATTGAATATTGAATACTCTTATATTTTGTATCGACTACGAAATGAGCAGTCCGCATTGGAATTTCTAATCATATCTCTAAGAAAATACAATTGAGATATAGACGTATTTATCCGTAGTCGACCGTATTCATAATAATTATAATAGAAAATAAAAAAACAGTCTTATAAAATCAGAAACGAACGATACTTAAGGAAATACTCGTAAGACTAGGCTGTCACTCTTAGACCATCGAGTCCATCGATACAAGATTTCTCTTAACATATTTTTACTTTTAATATCATTACATACATTAGAGCAAGTTATTTATCGTTAAGTATGAGCCATCGAGGCGTCTTTCTATACAACAGGAATGTTTGAATGCATCTCAAATTAGAATGTTAAACTGTGCCACTTAGGGCCGTTTGAACCTGGTCCAATACCAAGTCTTTTGAATTTAGGCCGTTAACAGAAGAGTAGAGGAAAGACATAAGGCAACATTAAAAAAAACAATTCATTAAAATTCAAAAAGGAACTTTCAAAATAGAGCTGGCCAGTATTTTAAACAACAACCAACCCTATCAGTAATCACAATGGCGACTACCAGTTCTTTCTATTTCTCACTCAGTTTCGTAGTACTGCGTGGAAATTATTTAGTAGATTTTTTTTACTGTTAGAATTTACACATCCATTAAAAATGGGTAAATACTCTTTGCTCCTGGTGCTCTGATTAAATCACGTGTTATGTAAATAATGTCACGATCATATGGCGTTGTCAAAGTCAAAGTGACGTAAGGAACTGTCAGACCGCATTGTGAAACTAAACGTCGACGGGGCGGCGCCAGAAGCAGAGATAGCACGCATTACCAGCGGTTTGTCCGCTGGATGGCGACACTCAGACGGATTTTGCCTTCTCTCGCATGTTGCTCTGGCTGACCAACATCACGCCCATATTCATGCCGATGTTGCCCCATTTGAGCGACTCGCTAATCTGCAACAACGAAAATAAACGTAAGGAATATGTTTTTATTATGTGCTTAAATGACGAGCCTATTAGGTACTCTTGCATATTAAATGTGCGAAGTTTCCTTCGACTGAAATTGATTTAAATAATTCTAATTCATCCGGTTGTTCGCTCGCGATTTTAAAATGCGATAAAATTACATTATATTACTATATTATATATAATTACATACAAATACATTATGTATGTAAGAATTTTCTCAAATCTCAACGATTTGGTAGCATGTCGTATTAACTGTATACAAATTTCAACATTTATATTACAAAATGGATAACAAAATTCTTTCAAGCTGAAAATGGGCCAATATTACAAATGGATAAGGAGAAATATTACACCCTGTAAAGTGAATAAGTTCGTTCGTCTTGTGTGGCATATCCAGCCGTTATATCGATAAACTGTCTTTAATAACCCGTATAATTTATTACTCGCTTCAAAGGTCACACAGACGCATACCTATATTTATCTTTATACCAACAACCTTAAAGCGTGCTTTGATAAGAAACACACGATAAGGGGTAGGTAGTTATATACAATATTAGCGCAGGGTTATAACACACATGTATGTAATAACATGTTTAGTTATTTACATACTATCTCCAATGTTAATAACTAGTTATTTTTAGTTGCTTTCTAGATACTTTAACGGAGAACAGGGAATGTTCTTTCGAATTCATCTACTTAAATAAATTCGTAAGGAAATACTTCATGTGAATTTGTATAAGACTTATACTACACAACGAAGCTATGAAGAAAGGCTATAGGCTACATTTCGACAGGCTAGAACCCACGGGAGCAGAGCAGTAATCATATGACTTAGTAAATAAAAAAATATCTTTAAGTATTTTAAAGCATTACTTGCGATCGATATTATCATAGTAAATATCATGAAGGTGTTTGTTACCGTTTCAATTGATCTCGTCAAAGAGATAAATAATAAATATTGAAATCAACGCACAATGATCTCTGTCATCTTCAAAGTGATAAATAATAAATATTGAAATCAACGCACAATGAAATTTTCTGAAGGTGTCTGTCATCTTGACTTTGAGGTAATATTCGAATTCGACTGTACTTCTTTACCTACTTTGCGCTTGAAACTTTTTCATATCTCACTGGCCGATTCATAATATAGTGCGCATATCAATGTACTAGCACTAGTCCCTAGAATCCCTAGCGTTTTGCATACAAGCCCTAACATTTTACGTCATAACTCATTAGTGTCGCACCACCAATGCAGCTCTTCAATTGCCGTTCACTTGAATTTCTAGCAAGAACCGGTCTGAAGCGGCTTAATTCGGTTAACACTATCACTTATTAGAATAGTTATGAAACGTTATTGATTTTAAATTAATTAATGTTTAGTTAATAAATTTACTGTTATGTATTTAAATTCATACGCTTGATGTGCCCAAAATTTATTGAAGTAGTCATAGAAAGTTTGTATTTAATATTTTAACGCATTAAGTTTTTTTAAGTCTTAACAATCGCTTGTAAAAACTATTAACCCTATATATATAAAAATTACATTGAACACTACGATTTTTCGTCGCTAATGCCGAAACAAAGATTCTCCTTTTTCAGCACCCTTAAAAATCCCTATGGCCGGTTTGAACTAGATTCGCCTTTTTAAGAGGTTCAGTGAAGTAAAAATAACAGCAGAGGTTGCTGTCCAATATCGTCTTTCATTACATAAAGATACGTATTTGGAATACTGATATTTGAGTTGTAAGAAAACGTTTAGTTTGGACGTGTACACAGTTCGTGTCACCTTGTGGGCAACGAATTGTTCAAACATTCTATAGATTATTGCCAGTGAATGCGATGGTATCACTATTGATACAGCCGTATTGACAATTAACGATATTGTACCTTTTATGTTTAATTAAGGATGTTGTGTCAAGAATCGTCTGTGGTTTCTACGGGACGTATATTCCTGTTGTTGCTAACTGCGTGATTTTTTTTTATATTTGGGGGAATGACGAGAATTTTCCAATACCTAATATATTGCTGAAAATCAGCAAGTCCTCGTTTAAATGTAATCCTCAGATAATAAGATAATAATAAAGATAATCTTGCCTAGATGAACTCATTGACATATTTTTTTAAAACTTATACAGTCTACCATGAATTATGTGTGTGACTACAAATATAAAAAAATATCCTCCAATGAACTTCTTAGAATAAGCTACATTTGCGTTTTAAAAACCATAGCTTCGTCTATTTTATTGTCTACACTTTCTTTGTTACAAAACTGACCATAGATTAGCTTTTGCCTTCGCAATACCCGCAGCCGAATTGTTGAGTCTGAAGTTTCATTTGATTGCGATACAATTACGTACAGTTGCATGATGTTAAGTGCAGATTACGACATGTTTACAAATCTGTTTCCCTGTAAGTCAATGTGGATGAACTAATAAGATCTTAGCGGTCACGCGGTTCACGCGCATTAACACGTATTTATTGAAGATTTTAAGTATTCAGAGTTAATTTATGACGGGGCATATTCGTCAAGTCTTAGTAACGTTTTGTTAAAAATACATATATAACACTGAATGCAAACACAAAACAAAACACTTAAGGATAGCGTAAAGGTCGGGGCACATTGAATTCTGGTACAACATAGCTCATACCAGACGGTATTAAACATAAAACCTCACCGGTATATATTGGTACGCCAGCTGTAAGTGTCCAAAGCGCCTCAACGAATACCATCAAAAGATGATAATCATGGGTGTTTTCGACGTCGTTAAGCTGATCTGTAACAAAAGTGCTTCTTTGTGCGATCTCGTATTTTTACGTGTCCCATTTTGATGCCCCATGCAATATGTTCGTAAATGATCGCCTCCCGTCGTAGCCAGCGTTCCAATGTTCAATAATGCCCCACAGTTTGAGTGTACAGTGAAGTAAACTTTGACACAATTGGCAGACAAACACAGTAAGCTGAATGTAACAATGAGTTATTTTTCTTAAGAACAGAAAAAACTATGGAATTGGAGACTGCCTTTACAAGTTGTTTTGGGATCAACGCCTTTTGTACCGTAACGTTGAAAACATGCAATGGCAATCGTAATTCCTACTAACAACATGCAACAGCATGCAATGCTAAGGAGATACGTTTCAGAACCGAAAATATATTGGATTTTAAAAAACAGTTAAATGATTTTAAACGAAATAATTCCGATGAATTAAAAAAATATATTTTTCGTTTCTTAAACCTCGTTTGTATTTACCTGTCTCATGCGAGCTTCTTGCGGTGTCTCACCATAGCGGCACCAATGGACGAAATGTAGTGTATTGTGCCAGTTCCTCTCGAACCTGGATTTAGTGGCCATATCCAACTGCAATCAGTAGAAGCTCCCTTAGTAGCTGTTCCACTGTCAACCGTGTCCACTGTTTCCAATTAACGAAAGCCCCGTTGAGGCTTTCGCTATCTGAAACGAGAGGTTTCCAATTCTAACGCTATTCTAGCCTACGGATAGAGGGAACTTGCAAGTTCGATAGAAAAGTTGAAAATACCACTCAAGGTCGGAATGTTGACATGCAATGCTAAATGAAATGGCTGGAAAAAGAGGCAATGGCATTTAAATTGGATATCGATTCGATTTGGACAATTGAATAAAAGTCGGATTGGTTGAAATTGACACGCATCTGTTAGTAATCGGAGCATTTCTCGATTTGCATTTTTATCGGGACCGTGCTTATCGCTATAGAACAAATTGTAATTCTCATTTTTTATATTGATCATTTATAACGTGAGCTTGTGGGATTGTCTCGTGACATAGATTTACATTCAAAGCCTTGGAAGGCCGCCTTGTATTATGTCACGTCATAGTGCCGCGGACGTGTTTGGATAGCGATAGCACCTGTAATTAACCGATAAATCGTGCAATGATTTCTAACTAACGTAGGTAATAGATATTTATCGGACTTAAGAAACTACAGTCTTTCAAGTAAGAGGGGGCTAACTATGAATAAATTATATACCTACAAAGATTTTTAATATGGAATTGGAAACTGTATGGACGCTGTTGCTGTAAATTCCGTTTCAAATTTATGCGAAAAATCCAATCAGTCATTTTTTACCAAGCAATTGTATGTTATCAAACTCGTATTTGAACATCTAACTATATAGTCGTGCTTGCATGTATATACATCATAAAAAAATTTGAACACATGCAGGTTTTCTTACGATATTTTCCTTCACCTTAAAGGTCGTGGTGCTTAATCACTGTTGATTTAATGGTTGATGTGGTAATGTAGGTACATATAGCATTTAAATAGTTCAGGTCATTCACACTTTGCCATAAGGGTCTAAAAGGATAAACAGAAGTGTAATGACACGCACTTTTCGTCGAAGATATATATAGCCACATGACAGAAATTTAACGCCGTATTGAATTTTTTTGTGTTCGTTCTGATTTTGGCAATGACTGATCGCATGTTTCGCAAGCGAAACGGATAGTATTATTACCTTTGATCTGATATCTTTCTCGCTGTTCGGAGTCTCTTGCTTGTCATCAACGTTGTTGATGCGGATCACGGAGTCTTTCTTCCAGAATGCACCCAACGTTGTCCTTATAACGCGTTTTCTCACACCTTTCTGCTGTACCGTGTAGATGTCTATCTGTTCCGGGTTCTTTGTTTTTTCTGCCGAAAGATACATCATTTAACAGTGTTGAGTGACACGACAGTTTTACTTCAGAATTTTTTAAGGGATTATCGTTTCATATTGAATTTATTTCCTTCCCTTATTTCCCAAGGAAAACTTTTCACTCACTCACACTCACTTCAACACTTTGTAACGTGTTGAAATGAGTCAGTTCATACCAAAGAACCTGCTTAACATTTCAAAATGTGTTCAACGCACCCGTAATAATTCCATTGGAAACCTCAACATTACAAGGCTTTTGCCCTTTCGAATCGAAATTCTTGAATGACCGGTATTTAAATGTGCGTTTATTGAGTTTATCATTCATCCGGCGTTCCGTTTAAAAAGCGAACGAGCATGCTTGCGCGTACGCCAACATGAATTATTTACTAACGCTATTGTGAATTCGACGCGTTACGTGCGACCGTGGGTGAACCGTGCCAACTAACAACTTTATTTAGTCGTAGCTCGGGCTCGCCGCTACACACATGCTATCGCACCGGCCTATTTCCGATAACTTCGATTATACAAGGTTATTACTCAAAATATTTAAATTTCACATACGGTACAAAATTATAGCGTTATAATCGCTTACCTTTACCCTTCTTCCACATGGCGACTGCATACATATGATAGTCTGGTGACAAGCTGGAGTCTGGCGGCAGCGGGTCAGCCGCCTTGACTTCCAAAATGAACCCAGTTTCGACGACGGCGCACAATATGTTCTGTTCATCGTGCTTGAACCACTTAGTCTCGCGCAGTTTGTGTATGGCCACCGAGGACCCGAAGCGTGGTTTCTTTGGTGCAAATAAAGCCTGAGCCTGACTCCCGAATCGAGATAGGAGCCCCTTGACCGTCGGTGGCGGCGCGAGGCTCTTCTCAGGCGGCTTGGTCTGCTGGAAACTCCGGCAAGTCACGAACCTCGCTTCCATTGAACCCTCTCCTCTCTTAAACTCAAGAGATAATCCTCTCCCACACTTGTGTATATTTATTAGCTGCGACCGTTAGCGCGGCAATGTACTCTCACTAGAGAAAACGTTTACAAGCAAAGTAACACTTTCACAATTTTTGTGGCGCGTGTATTCGTGTTCGTCGGAGCACTGATCAACACGGTTGCGCAGTAACGTTAGACGCGGCGCGCGCGTGGTGGCGAGCTTTTATAACGCCGAGGGGGGTGGGAGGGGCTGGCTGACCTCCCTAGTGCTGTCGGTTGTACGATAAAACCACTAACATGCCGTTATCATGTCGCATCGCGTCTTTACATTCTTTGGGCGCCACGCTTTCATACCGACTTACAGAGTTATGACAATAATAATACTCGTGAACATATTACTTATACCTATAGGTAAGCACAGTAGCGACGTTCTGTTGGGTGGTAGCAGCAAAAGTAATAGACCGGTTCCTATTTGTCAACACGGCTATCTGGCTTTATACAAAGCTGGGTGCTTATGGTTGATTTCGTATCAGTCGAACTATTTGAAATGAGAACGGAAGATCTTTTGTGCCAAACATCTGGTCAGCTTCTCGTTTGACTACCCGCGGCACATTTAAGGCTCGTATCTATATCATTTAAATTAATTAAATTCAAAGTCCATTGATTGCTGTAAGGTCGGAAAAGCGATTACCCATCAGGCGGTCCGCATTAAAATTGCACGCTGTTTATAGCAAGCATCGATATTAAATGATCGAACACAGTGGTACCTCCCTATTCGTTCCGATGCACTAAGTGTGACCTCACTCGTAGCTCGTACCCCCACCCCCCTAGCACTTCCCACCGCCAAGCTGGCGCCAAACCGAGCCCAGGTATTTTTCTCTCAGTTTTACGTACTCTCAATCTAATTAAATGCATTGCCATTCTTGCGTCTAATGCACTTTGAATTTGACGCACGGTTCTCTGGTTTGAAGTTCATTGGTTCGTCGTAAGATTTGCTAGTACTTCTTAAAACAACTTCAAGACTTAATATATGCTCTGTTACCTCTCCCTATACATATTCCTTGTGATCTTACTGTATTTTATTAAAGTCATTCTTAAAGTATTCATATATCTTGATACTGAAGGTTGAAAACCGCATAAAATGCACAGTCATGCGTTTGTATGCAGAATTGGGATTAGCGATAAGTTTTGCTTTTTTAAGGCATGTTACGTTGGTTTGGACACATAGAAAGGATGAGTGAAGAAAGATTGACGAAACAGATATACAAAGCAAAAGTGTGTGCAAGAAGAGGCAGAGGAAGGCCACGTTCCAACTACCTGGATCAAATAGATCGGACTCTCAAGGACGGGAACGTTAAGAGTACTCGAAACCGACGAGCATGTATGAAGAGACTGATGAATGTGGACGAAGCGAAAGAGGTATGTAAAGTCTAGAGAGAACTGGCGCTCTATACTCTCTGCCTACCCCGTTAGGGACTTGGCGTGATGATATGTATGTATGTATGTATGTGATAGTGACCGTTAATTCTCATTTGTAGTAAACTTTACAGTTTATTGTTCACGATATTAGTGTCGGCTATTAGCAAATAGCCTTTACAACGAAGTTATTTAAATATAAGTGCCTAGTCGCTGGACGTAGATGATAAACAAGGTAGCTTAGTTGTTCGTCCAACTACATTAAGATCCAGGGTAAACTAATATGAACTGTGTATCTTGCCAATGATTCGTTGAGCCATAGGCTTACGTGCACACGTACTAATGTGTTTGTTTGGACTATTTACATTAATTAATGATTGATTCTTATGAATCAATCAGTTGTATTGTCCTAATGTTTATGTTATGAAGTAGATATGTAATTGAAAATGCACTTGATAACAGAATATCAACACAGGGTACAAAATAGTACCCAAAAAGTGTCTATACAGGGCGCTTAGATAAAATAGAATAGTTGTCTCCTAGAAGTTATAGGATGTCAATATATGACATGACGATATTTTTTTTTATACAACTGTATTATTTAATATTATTACTTTAATGTCTTTGGAGAATTCGTTCTAATTTATCTATGATAATAACATGTACATGAGGCGATATACTTATCTGTAGAATAGAATAAAGTTCTCTCTAGACTTACATACCTCTTTCGCTTCGTCCACATTCATCAGTCTCTTCATACATGCTCGTCGATTTCGAGTACTCTTTGTATAACATGAGTGAACATATCGGTGTTGGGTTTTATATAAGTGGCTACATGTTTTGCCATGGAGGCGTCCAAATTGAGAGAACATGGCGATTACATTATTACCCTAGAACTTATTCTACTTATTATGTAGTTAACTTATTATTACATTAATTAACTTAAAAATTCACTTATGTTGTAGTAACATTTACTGACTAAGAATTGGCGAAGTTGTTTCTTAAATAGGTTGACATTCAGTTTTCTTATTTCATGTGGTATTTTATTATATATTATAGGCGCCACACCTACTATTCTTTTATGTAAAAGTGCTGTCTTTGCTTTTGCAACACACAGTCTATCAGTATCACGCCGGCTTCGATTGTATACAATACTAGCTGTACCCGCGACTTCGTCGGCGTGACTTTTTTATCTTTGGTAAAAAAAAAATCTATTAAAAGTATTCTATGTTACTTCTAATAAATACCTCCAAGAATATGTGTAAAAAGTTTCATGATTGGTTAATTAGTTTTGACGTGAAAGCGTAACAAACAAACTTACATTCACATTTATAATATTAGTAAAGATAAACTGTTTTGCTTAGGCTATAGTCACATTTAAAGAATGGGGAATCCTTGTGTCTTGGTGGTCCCACTTTCCGCCAAAGATATATATTAGGTGCCAACGTCACAGATGGCGAGCCTATCGCCATTACTCAAGCACGACTATACATACGCCTTTGAATTGCTTCTCAGACGTATGCAGGTTTCCTGTTAATGTTTTCCTTCACCGTAAAGCTCGTGGTGGTGTGACAAATCAATCAGTGTAAGAAAAAGTCATTGGTTCAGTCGGAATTCGAACTTGCGATCTTTGTGTCGCAAGCAACTACTCGAACCACACGGCCGCCACAGCTATATATGTGTGTATAAAAATAACTGAAAATGTTTTTTTTTAATTATTTATAATTTTTTTGTCGGACGTACTTACGATCTCAGATCTATACGAGAATAGCCTATCTCTTCCGACGAGGAAGTAAACCGGTTTACCTTGAAGACATTTCTGTGCTGACCCGCCGTGGATTGTTCATTTCAACTCATCCGTTTATCTTATTTTGAAGTCTAATAGTATGCATGAATATTGTTTAACTGGACTACACGTGCCATACACGTGTAAATTTCCATTGATCGATTAAGTTAGGATTTTTTGACATTAGAATTGTTTATCTGCAATGCGGAAGTACTATCATACTTAGCGACGCATTCGTCGTCAGACTTTAAACTTTGAAATATGTCAACGATGGAATCACTAAGAGGAAATGAGAACTTTAGAATTTGGTTTAAGTTCGCATATTTAGTAACAGCCCGTTCACACTAGTCGTAAGTCGCATATGACTAAAAGTCGAATGCTCTGGTCACCATACACCTTATATGGAGCTGTTCACATTGGATGAGACGCGATTTTTTAGTCTAATACGACTCATCCGACGGGCCAGCGCCCGTTGTAAGACCAAAAATCGCGTCGAATCGTGCTTGCATAGGTGCCTGCTTGTTGCTGTTCACACTAGTCGTGCATCTAATGGACTCGAGCGCGTTGTTACCTCTCTTCCCTCCCCGCTTCCTAGTCGTCGTCCATCTCGCGAGTTCGCTACGTACCGAATGGCGCGAAACTACGACCTATACGACTCGCGACGCAGTGGGAACAGGTACATCAGACTTTCGACTTTTAGTCATATGCGACTTACGACTAGTGTGAACGGGCTGTAAAAGTGTTAAGCAATTTACATGTTGGAAAGAACTAACGTGTTATTAAAACATTAAATTATTATAACCAATATAGTAACCTCTACTCTGGTCTTACAACTGCTGAAAAATTTCTGGGGTTAGACACGTTGCGTTATAAGCTAAACATCCATCTTATTAGGTACATATTGTATACAACTTTTAACCACATATTTATTACATATACATATCATCACGCCAAGTCCCTAACGGGGTTGGCAGAGAGTATAGAGCGCCAGTTCTATCTAGACTTGCATACCTCATAGACATACATAACATATTTATTAGGTACATTGAAAATCAACTTCCTCATATTATGCAGGCAACAGAATCAAAGAGATGGCTTATTGATTTCCTCCTAGCGTACAGTCGTGAATTGAACGAACTTATTGTTCTAAACGGAAGGTCATAATTCGGAGATATTAATCCAACTGATAATACTGAGAAAGCATTTGCCAGCTCGCAAAGTCCTCGTGTTTGTTCCTTACGGGGATTTTCGAAGAAACGAGGTTGAGTCGTTGAGAAGTCGAAACTACTCACTAGTTTAATGGAACAACAAACCAGCAAAATTTTGTAGCCGTGGTTTTGTTTTTTCAAAACTGTATCGTCTTGTTTATAATGAGAGAAAACCGGGATAAACGCCCGCGTGGGAATTTACGGCGTCTTCAAAATTAAAGCGCTTGCTTCAAAGAAAGATGTGGTGAATAAAGAGTAACGTTTGCAGGGTTTCCAAACATTTTTTATTCTGTCTTGACGTAATTTTAAAACAAGTGCCCTATTAAAATACGAATAGTATGAAATATCGCCGAATGCTAATTGAGCTGACGTGCCAGCGCTATCAAAATATGTACAAAGGTATGTTACAATCAGCAACTCACGTACATTTACGTCAAACGTGCTAAGCAATGCTATAATTTATGTGTTTGCTTTAAAGCGGCAATTAAACTGCTTTTATGTGCAAATGATTTAAAAAATAAATAACATCATACACATAAATAAGTATATGGTATATAATTTTAATGAGTTTGAAAATTGAAATTGGCCATCTAAGAATTTCTTGGAATAAATAGACAATAATTGTACCTTTTCAAACTTTCCACAGTTCAGTTATAGTTCTCGAAAAGTGCTGCAAGCCTGATAAAATACCCTTTCAATATTGTCATCAAATAGGTTTATGCTTGACTTATATTATGGAAGGTCCAGTTAGAACTATATACATTCACTCTATACCAACATAAACCCATCTTCCAACCCAAGCAAACAAAAACCTAATTTCTCAAGTCACGTAATCAATATAGTATCAAATTATTTCGACACGAATTCGCGTTTAAAACATCGCTTGAAATAATATTTTTTACAACATATTGTCGTCTAGTTTAACTCAAATTGGTTTTAAGTTAAACATTCAACAATATTGAAATTAACCTGTAACGTCTAGGTACTAATATACTAAATCTGACGGTATATTTGTTTAAACTCGCTAACCTGAACTATATAGAAGTCGGAATTTCATATCCCAATTCTTTAGGAATAAATCAAAAGCATTTATTTCACAGCTACCGACAGAACTACGAGTACATTACGTTACTTGCAAATCATGCAAGATAATTCTTATTTTGAGCTAATCGAAATAAAACCTGAATTGTCCAAACGAATTTTGGGATTTGCGCAATATATATTTTTCGCTGTTTTACTATATTTGCCGTTCTCACAGTTCCCAAAAACAAGTCAAAGAATGTACTCACAATATACCTAGAGAGGAAGAGGAAGACCAAGATTAACATACATGGGTCAGATCAAAGAAAAAATTTCTCTCATGACGTATAAGGAGGTCAAGGAGGTTGCGCTGGACAGAAGCGAATGGAGGGGACTGCATCAGAGACGCCGACAAGAGCCCAGCTCTTAAATTTGTGATGATGAATAAAACTACTGCCTGAGGATAACTTTCTAGCTCTTCGCATACAATATCTCCTCAAAAGGTTAGTTAGTAGGTTTATTCATGATGTTTTGCTATACCGTAAAACTCGCGAAGTGATACTGGTTCAACTAGCATATCCAAATTTGTCAGGTGTAAAAAATGACGCCCCAGGACTATACAGCAGTTAGTATAATCATCATATTTTAATCTTTATTTTCATCTAATATACCTCTGGCGGAAAGTGGGTGTGTGGGTATTACCTATTCACCTCTGCCTACCCCTTCGGGGACCCTTGTCGGAAGGCGTGAGGATATATTATTATATTTTGTACTTTAGGTAAATTTTAATTCCATAAAGCGTGAAGTGTTTCTCAGTAGCGTTTTGATCCTGAGTTAATTGTATGATAACTCCAGGAGTGCCTGTGCTAGCAAGAGCGGGATC
>JACCPG010008207.1:0-49269 GCA_016069955.1 Drepana arcuata | reverse complement strand
TGCCACCCACGAAGACGCGCCCCACCAATTTCTAGGCGGGTCTAGGGTGTCTTTAGCGCGGGGGTGTCTAGGGGGTCGCGGGATTAGGGGAGTATATGACCCGAGTCTATTAATTATAGTATGCGCGTGCATTCATAGGTAATCAGTGTGTACCGATAATACTCAAACATTAGTGGAAGGTTGCACACTTACACTATAAGCTATGAGGAAGAATGGTGGGGTGCGTCTTCGTGGATGGCGCTATCTATACCAGAGACCATTTTCGGATTCTAACGGTGCACCCGTTAAGTCAAAGAAGCTGATTAAGGCATATTATATAAACTCAGACAAGAGTAATTTTAAACGCGTTTCAGCGTGCGCTAGTTCTCTATTTTGAGCATACACCTCTGTGAAGTCAACGTGCTAGAAGATTTTTAACAATAAACCACTCACACAGAAATGACAATTTACATGCTTTTCATATTACAGGTATCGCAGTAAAGCTACGTCCTCTCGTGAAGGCGCTGAAAGACGCGGAACGTATAACTCATGAAGCGACGAGCGCACTGGACGCCGGGGACTGGGCCCCTGAGCGATTGGAGCGGGACCGCGAACCTACGGACGGTACTCTTGACGCGCTGGACCAGCTCGTTGCTTGTGCCAGGTCGCTCACTGAGGATGTCCGGCGGGCGGCGTCTTTTATCAACGGCAACGCCTCGCTTTTATTCCGGTTGGTAGCTACAAGTTACCGTAGAACTTACTACAAGTTGGTAGAACAGTGACGGAAGTATGATGTATACAGTAGGAGAGCTTAAATCTCAGCTTCATATTATTGAACCTATTACCATATTTGAGAAACCGTTTCCTAAGGCATCCTGTACTCAGAAGTTTTTGAATATATTTGCCCTTCTTGAAATACTCCATAGTGTACTCTCTGGGCAAAACCTAAACGGGGAGCTCATTCGCGGAAGGAAACTCCTTTGAAACCGGACAAAGAGAGACTTTTTGGTTCACTTCCACTTGAACTCTTTCCACTTCCACTCTTGAGCTTCTGACTGAGACAATGTATCAGGAGCAGGGGAAAGAGAGTCTACATTCTGCCTGTGAGGCCATTCCATATAGTTTTGAAATGCGTAGGAATGCAACACTATTCAGAAGAATTACCATTACATAGTACATAGCAGTTTGATATTTATGTATATTTTGAATAAGACGTATTCTTCTCTGTGCATGCAGGCGATCACCAGCAGTCCCCGAACACGAATGGACGGAAGAGTACGATTATGTGAAGCTGGAGTCCCGGTCGGCGGTAGGGCGCCGCAACGCGGAGATCCGCGCCGCGCTGCCGGATAAACTGAGAGCCTCTTTCGACGCTTTGGTCAGGGATGCCGACCACGCGGGCGAGGTATGTACTGTACCCATTGCCTGTTTCTGAAATTACAACAATCTCGCAAAGAATTAATTCTAGATATCTTAAGTCTTAAGTATTTTTTGTTGTATGATCATGGTAAGCGCACCATAGCGCTAAAATTATTATTTACATACTTATGCACTGCCGATTTTAGGAGTGTTTTATTTTCCGTTTCGGTACGAATCGTATTCCTTTCGGTTAACATACCCATATAGACATATCGGAAGGAGTGCGAACATTACTCACTCACACTAAAATTTTATTTCATTAACCAGGAGCACTGCTATTTGGCTTGAAGAACTGCCCAAATCGAGCAACTCCAATTTTGAATCTTCAGCTGCTAGTTTATCACTATCGCGAGTAGTGTCAACCCCTTTCCCCATATTAGGAAACAACCCACGTTACGTTCAGTTTAGCAAGGTGCGTTCCCATTGGCAGGTGAGCGCAGTGGCGGCGGCGACGCGGCTGCCGGCGGACGACCGGCAGCTGGCTGCCTTCTACGCCGCGCAGTGCGCCACGTACGGCGCGCACCTGTCCACCGCCGTGGAGGCCTTCCTGCACACCCTCGACATGGGCCAGCCGCCCGACGTGTTCCTCGCGCACGGCAAGTTCGTCGTGCTCAGCGCACACCGCATCGTGCACGTGGGCGACACAGTACATAGGTCAGACACGCTTTATTACTGACATCACTTTTCCTACCCCGTTTACATCTTAGAGGACATACTGATTGTCTAGTGTGGCCTTCGATTGGTCATGAAATCTGGATCTTGTTTATTAAAGAGAGAGCTGACGCTTTCCCGTCTCTGCCTCTGCGAGGGACTCTGCGTGGTTCGCTTTTCACTTATGGTTTACTTCAATGGTTTCAAAGTTCTTCAAGTATATTTAATATATAACAGGAGCGCCCAACACGCGGGTCTGAAGTCCAGTGCGCTGCGATGTTCAGACGCGTTGTCAGATGCGCTGGCGGCCACCGTGGCGAAGACGAAGGCGGCCGCGCAGCAGTTCCCGTGCCTGGGCGCCGTGGCCGACATGGCGGAGGCGGCGCGCGTGCTGGCGGCGCGGGCCCGCGACCTGCGCCGCGTGCTGGCGCGCGCCGCCGACCCCGAGCCAACGCCCACGCCCACGCCCGCGCCGCCCTCCGCCGCGCACACGCCACTCACGCCCCACGGCCCCCTCACGCCGCACTCCCCGCACTCGCCCGCCGCGCCCTCGCTGCCGCTCCACATATAGCTGCCCAAAGACACCGGGCTTATCTTCCCGGGGGTACGCTGGACTCAACGAGGCTCGGCTTCAAGCGAGACCACGGAGCCGGAACCAAAGAAAACCATAGAGGTGAACTTCTATGCGATTCATAAAAAGCACTGATTGGCTCGAGACTTGCAACGTGTGGACACCCACGGTTGATACTACCTCACTTTGAATTGACCTAATTGCTCAGCCGGGCATTCTGACCCGGGCGCGGAGCTAACTGCCGTTTCTATTTAATTGTTAGATGTCAAACAAAGGCTGCCGTTTGAACTTTATGTTTATGTACAAGTTTCGCCTGCGAAGCAAAGCGAGATAGAAAGCTGGATGCTCATTTTGCCGTAGTGAGTTGAGTTATCCGTCCAGATTTATACAATTTTGCATCAGTATCTTAAACTATTTGTAGAGCGTGTAAGTGTGATCTGTAATGTTATCCGCTATGTAGCAGACATCGATAGTAGGTACCTATTGGGAGTACAACGATATAATTATAAATGAGAGATGGAGCGCTAGATAGCTTTGGACATAGGTATCTAGTTTTTAAACTTGGATCATCTAGTAAGAATTACGACTAGGGTTACTGAGAGCAATCTAAGGGAGACGGCAAGATACGATTTGACTGCTTTTCTGTTACACGGTTCCACCAAGGCAACGTGTGTTTACCTTGATGGAACCGTGTCTTAACATCATAATGCATTTTGGACTGATCTCGGATATTAAAGCATGCCTGCTGGAACTGGCATTTAAAGAAGCCTGTTTTATTTAAATTAATAGTGTATAAGAGCGACTCTGACGATACTAACTTAACTGGAACAATAAGATATATACAAATACGATAGGCATGAAGTCGACGGTAGTGGTTTAAATGTTCCTTAAATGCGCGTTGAATTCCTAATTTCCAAATTTATATATCATATTGGTGTAATTTAACATTTAAGCAGAAACGCTAGATTATCGGCCTTTGACTATGTTTTTGTATCATATCCTCACGCCTTCCCACAAGGGTCCCCGAAGGGGTAGGCAGAGGTGTATAGGTAATACCCACACACCCACTTTCCGCCAGAGGTATATTAGGTGCCATATGTATCATATCAATGTCGGATAAAGCAAACGAATATTGGCTAATGCAAAATTCTGTAGTAATTCTTGAATTACTATAAAAGTATGTGAATGTTCATTTCGAAATACCTATTGTCCAAACTTAAGGTTGCTACTCCGAGTGCCAGACCGAACAAGTGTGGTCTAGGGCCAGGGCTATATGACCCGAACTTAGCACTCACGGTTTAGTAAGTATGAATGCTATGGAATGGCATGGCCATTTTAATAAGCTCTTTGATACAAAAAACTGTGTGAAGGAGTTGAACATTGTCTCTGTCCTCATAAAGAGTAGAAAGAGCTCCGACGTTCATACTTCACGCATTGACAATACATGTAAATGATGTTATGTCTGTCTGTCGCCATCATTCGGACGACTTTATATGTAATCAAATAAAAAGGGAAGATTGTGCGAAGGCGTGAAGACTTTATATGTATCTCGGATTAATCAATATGTTTTCGTTCATCGTTATTGCTCGTATCTAAAATCACTATAGAGATACTTTAGCAATTCCGTTTACTAATTTGCATTGCCTAATGAATACCAATGTTCGTTTGTTTTGTACCCGACACAAACCGCACTGGCTCAACGAACATTAGATGCTCAATATTGGTGGTAAAATACGCGACGCTCATCTTCATAAGACGCCTATGCTCTGTAAGTGGTTTGTCGTAACTGTAAAATCCACAAAAAGCATCTGTCTGCCCAAGGTTTTGTACTTTATACATACAACACTAACAGATTATGATGTCAATGTAAAAAGAAAGTTGTATAGTAGCTATGTGTAATATATTTAATAGGAGGCGTAGTTTAGGTAGGTTATACATAGACGAAATTGTACAAATGCATATTATTAAATACAATTTTAATAATGAATTATAATTTAATCATGTAAAACGCAATCAAGTAAAATATACAAATTTTCATATCTATATGCTGGTTTTATTTCGAATTTTGGGAATATTATTAATTCCCAACATGTTCGTATAGTGGTAAATACGGAGAATTTAATTATAATTATTTACATTTCTAATTATCATTATCTACCCTTGTGGGAAGGCGTGAGGATGTATGTATATTTCTGTAAAACGGAACTGGGGAGTTTGTTTCACCGGTTCTTCTCCTGACATGTTTTTCTTTCTTGGAAACTGTTGTCATTTTAGGTTTTTGTGTATGACGTTCAATAAGTGCTCCGTGTTCCTTACGTTGCACAACTTCATCGCGGTCAAATTCATTGCAGTAAAAAGGATTCTTTAGATCTTTGTATTTCAAAAGCAATACGTAAATTCAATACTTTATTGACGCCTTCTTATTATATAACATTTTCTTATCCTAATTTCTATTATCCAATTAATTCATTAATTATTTGTCACACTTTGTACGAGAGAGTTGAAAAACATTATTATAAATTAACTAAGTAAGTAATCTTGAATACAATTATAGTCATACATATGTCATTATAGATTTCAACATTATAAACTGGATCTTTGCCTTCGACAGCATATATAAGGTCGAAATTAGCCTTTATAGAATATCAACAAACAAAATGTACTTAAAGCTGCAATGGGCTGCTGCACTGAGTACGTTAACAAAGAAAGTGATTATAATAGTGAGTATAAAAACTATGGTTGCATTCCAAAAAGCTGAGATACTATTAGTGTTCATATAGAATAATGGCTAGAGAGAAGATACCAGTTCACTTCATAGAAAATACACCCTTGAGGTGTCAAAGATTAGCCGATAGAAATAACAACGACAGCTTTAGTTAAATCGCTCAAGTGAGTACAAAGAACGCACCTGCTATGCGGCCATAGGCCGTAGGTCATAGGCCAGAGGTTCACGTGTGGTAATGTGTGTGGTATGTCTGTGCAGGCGCCTCGAGGGGGGTGTGAGGCAGGCTGGGGAGTGTGGGCGGCAGACGCAAGCTCTCAGCCTCGGCTGCGAGGCGTGCAGGAGACAGGCGCAAGGCTTCGGGCTCGGCGGCGAGGCGTGCGGGAGGCAGTCGCAGAGCCTCAGCCTCGGCAGCGAGGCGCGCGGCGCGCAGGCGCAACCCCGCCTCCGCAGCCCGCGACGCTCGCTCCGCCGCCTCTGCCTCCATAGACAATTCAACTCGCCTCCTCTGAAGCTGGAACATTCCAACCGACCTTCTAGAACTTTCCGAACAAGCCACTAACCAAGACAGTAATTTTGACTTAAGCAGTTGACAGTCCTTGAAAAAAGTATGGCGGTGTTTTGTCTTCATAATTAACCGCTTCATTCTCCCATGAGTGACAATGTACAAAATTTGGTATATATACCTACACATAAATTAAATGCTCACCTTAGCCGTTTCCAATTCATAATTTAATAATTCCAATTTTAATCTGACAATATCCTTGTTTTCTTGCTGATTCATATAATCTAAAAAAGAAAAAGAACAAACTATACTAACGGCTATTTTATTTATTACAAATTATATTAAGTGTAATTGAATCAACACAACCGACAACCTATCAATTTTGAATACAACATTGTCAGGGGTACGTACAGAAAAGAATTCTATAAGATTACGCGAATAAAAAAAAACTGTCGAAGGATACAAAAATATTGTGAATTAAATAGGTAAACTGTTGTTACGTTAATGTATAAATTGACAATCTGGTTTGATGATATCCTCACGCCTTCCCACAAGGGTCCCCAAAGGGGTAGGCAGAGGTGTATAGGTAATACCCACACACCCCCTTTCCGCCAGAGGTATATTAGGTGCCAACGTGACAGATGGCGAGTCCATCGCCATTACTCAAACACTCACTCAAGGTTTGATGAAAAATTACAAAAAAATCACAAGATAGGTAGTTCAGTAATATTTCCACAATCATCTGTAGTATTAGCGTATCCAGACTCAGTGAGGGTAGTTTAGAGAAACCTACCTATTTTATAATCTCCATTAAGCACAGTACTTAGTGGATCGGCTGCTATCTCAATGGGGGGCTTAGGCTTTGGTGCGACAGGATTCTGGACACCGTCAGATTCATCATTACTGGAGACGTCAGGTTCATCTTCAAACATTGGCTCGGATTTTATTTTCTGAAAGCAATAACGATACGATAATACTTTTTGGTAGTAAAATTCGTACGTGTTTTAGGGTTACTTACTCTCTCTGGCTCGTCAACTAATTCATATTTATTTTTATCTGATCTGAGCATATCCTTAAACTTAATATTCTTGGCAAATCTCCTCATATTACAAAACTTTGTGCGAAGTACTTTTGTTGAACGCTTCCGAGGACTATGTTTGTTGAAAAAATAAGTCACCTGCAATTTAAATGCATACATGATCACGCCGCGTCGCTCATGGAGTTGGCAGAGCGCCTGTCTCTACACATCATTAAAAATAGTAACAATTGAAGCGTTAGAAAATGGATGGAGTGAAAGAGTTCTGTAAGATTTAGACTACTGGCGCTTTACTCTTTCTACCTAACCGGCTCTGATGATATATATGTTCGTATGGATTTTAGCAGTGGTGGTTGGTACTAATGGTAATTAAAAGACACTAGAAGCTAATGGAGAGAAAAGCGAAAGGTCGATAATTTATGTATACACACCCTTGACCAAGCTTTGTCTCTCTCCCTGTAAGCTTCTGTGGTCTTGCCTTCAAATAATACTGAATCCTTCTCCCGTCTGACACACTTCAGTAATAGATTACATTCTTCTGGTGAAAAATTAATTGACCTTTTAACTGATCTAAAAAAATTACATTTATTAGTACAAATAAGTTAATAAAATTAAAGTACCTGTATAACGAGAGAGAAGAATGCGGATGAAGAGAAAGACGACTGTAAATCTAGACAGACTGGCTCTCTTCTCTCTCTGCCAACCCCTTTATGGACTTGGCGTGATGATATGTCCATATTTATATATATATATATATATATATATATATATAATATATATATATATATATATATACATAGTTATAATTAATATACAAAATTAAGTGTCTTTATATCTGTATATACTAAGAGAAGAGTTTAATTATCAAACTTATCAAGATTCTTATCATGTTCAATTATTTAAAATGGACATAAAAGTAAAAATCCTTGACTTTGAAACTATTATTTATTTGCAGCACAAGATAAATTACCTTTTCCTTTTGTGATCTGCTTCATCTGAAAATAGTCAATATAAAAGCGTCATAAATATTGAAGCATGCAATAGGTATTTTATCCCAGTAAGGAGGATCATTTAGATGCATTTATATTTCTGGATATTTGGCACACAGACAGTGGGTGCACAGGTTTTACCTGTTTTAGGGTAATTGACTTGGTGTTTGAAAGGATTTCCAGGTGTGTTTTTAATCTGAGTTTAATTAAGTAGTGATTTGTTAAACTATTAAAGAGTCATAGTGGCCCAGTAGTTGAAGTATTTACTGCAACACAGAGATTACAAGTTCGAATCCACAAAACAAATGTATCAATGAGTTTTCCGGAACTTACATACAGTGATTAGTCACAACAGGACCTTTACGGTGAAGGAAAACATTGAGAGGAAACCTGCATACATTTGAGACGAAACTTCAAAGACGTACATAAGCATAGACGTGGCTGGGATGGGCTCACAATCTGTCAGATTGGCGCTTAAAATTTTTCTCTGGCGAAAAGGGGGTGTAAGGATACTAACTTTATTCACACACGAAGGATTGAAGATATATATCTGTATATACATACATATATATATATGTGAAACTACTAGATTAAGATTGAAGGAAAATATTTAAATCAATCAAAGGTGTGTTTAGAAAGTCTAAGATGTCTGTCTAGTCTGCCAGCCTGATAGATAATGTATGGTTATTAAATATTTCTTCGGAGCAATAAGAGCTGTTTACGTCTCCAATCTATCTGCCTACCTCAAGCGGACCTTGGCATGATGATATATATTTAACTCTTGAATCCCCCAGAGTCCCTAGTAGAAGCAAACCAATATATAAGACATAATATCTCACCTAGAGAATCATCAGAATATTTGTCGTCATTCCAGGCATCTGAATTATTTGTGGACTCTTTTGGTAGTTCTACTCCTAAAACAACAATTTATGATAAATGCCTATTTATTTATTTATTTCAATAAAAACATAAGTTAACAGGCCTGAGCCAAAAAACACTTACATTTTAAATATTTACATTTGCAGATACATATTATATAATTATACTTGAAGAAAAAATAAAATTTAACAACAATAAACTTATGTACTATTTAAAGATTTTAAAATGCAACAGCTAATTATACAATGGCGATAATGGAATGATCGCCCTAGATTGATCATGGGCCTAGACTACTTAGCATCTCAAGTTTTGTTATATACAAGATATCATCAGTATTGCAAGTATCAATACACCATAGTAGCCAGCCAAGTGTCAGACAAGTTGTATTTAGTGCTTTAACCACTAGACATTACTAAATATGTACTATCCATGTGCGCAGCTTTATTTTGAAGAAGAATAATGATAAGATAGAGCTTTCATTCACATACAAACTCTATATATCATATGATAAAGGATAAGAGTGTAAGAGTACTCAAAACTAGCACACAGATTGACAAAGGTGGATGAATCAAGGTCTTTTGTGGTTTATTATCCTGGTAATAAAACTCTGAGGACCTCGGCCTCATGATATATATGTAGGTAGGTTACAGTTAGACTATAATCATTTTCTAGTAGTTTGTTAATGACCATATTACCATTAAGATCCCCATCCAAATTGATTTCCTCAGTCATATTTGTGTTGTTCTCAGAGTCATACAATAAACTTGCAATGTATTTGGTTGGTTCATCATACTCGTCATCATTTTCTAATACATTCTTTGACATTTTTTTCCCTTCCCTTTTAAGATTATCAAATTTTATCTTTAATGAATCTGGTGTCCGTTTGTGTTCAAAGCCAAGGCTATTGAATGTTTTAGAAATTTTCAACCAAACTCTATCCTTGGCTTGGTTCACACTTGTAGTTGTTGATTTGTTAAAGAGAATTTTCCTATGCTTCTCCACAAGAGATAACAAAGACATAACTTCCTTTTTACTGAATGTTGGACTCCTGTGTCTGCTTTTTAAGCTCATTGCTTGCCTATTAATAAACAAATTGTTAGTGAGTAATGTAACTTCTTAGTATTAAATTGAGCCAATGATAACAGTAGTCATAGTTACTTACGAAAATGAACACCCAGTTGGCATATCAGAACTATTTTCATCCATTTTCTGTTATTGAAATTACCAGATAATTAAAATTTCCTTGACTATTAAAAATATTGTTAATTATTTTGCATGGGAGTATCGAAGGTAGGTTATTATAGTACTTACAACCTATAACTGCATCTACAACCTTATGAAAATCAGGTCGTTATTTGTAGTCACTGCGTTTTCGTTTTACTGCTCATACAGTACTGTACAGTGGGTGATAATAATAATAATAATAATAACTTAATAATAAAACCTTGGAATATGTTGAGCTCTACATAATCTACATTCATTCATATTAAATTCCATCTACCTACACTTGCACTAATAAATGTTTTTGTAAAAATAAGGAATAGTAGTTGAGTGAGTCAAAGTTGAATAGAGTTGTGTTTGCTGCGGAAATAACAATATTGAGTAACGTTTAAGGTATGTACTTCCTTAAACTCCTATAAAAAAAGTCCCTTTTATTATACTTCTAAGATAAGCCAGGATAATATACAAACATTTTTCTATTTGAGTTTGACTGACATTTATTTACGTTTCGACTTGTTTGTATTCAAACGTCATTTCAGTGACCGACAGACAGTGCAGTCTATGTATCACGATACATCTGAATACAAGACTATTTTATCACTACCCAAAATTCAGTCACCCTATTAAAATTTAAAAAATAATAGTCATATTTTCATTATATAATATACGTATTATACGTAGAATGTTCTATACTTGACGAAAATTATAAAACTTTTCCAAACAATATTTCAATACTAAGTTTATGCTGTAAAAATATATTTCAGCTCTCTCAACTATCTTTGTCTTTATATTCAGTGTTCTACAATACAATATAGATGCGATCTAAGTAGTAGCAGTATTTCGTAGTCAAGAACGCTATTTTGTATAAATTTGATTATATTATTATTATTATTTGATTATATATATTCAAATGGTCGAATATCCGAACGAATTTTCTTATGTCAATATAATTTCAGTTTATTTTTTAAATAATTTTAGCTCAGAAAAGGTATAGTAATTTCATCTATTTAAATAATAAAAATTGTTGCTTTATGTTAATGACTATTCAAACAAACAATCTTTTAGATACATTCAAAATCTATGTTTATTTAAGAGAAGTAATAAAACTTGATCAAACAAAATGGCGCTCTAGCCCTGTAAAAATCTCGAATAATATTATACCCTCATATTAGCATCGCTATTAGCTCAGTTAAAAATTGACACGCACGCTCTAACTGATTATAATCGTAGAATTACTTAGTCTTTGTTCTGGTAAAGTGGATGTATTATTTTTGTGTTCATAATCAATAACCTATGCTTAGTGAGATATGAAGGAAGTGATTTTGGCTATAATAACCTTCGTATGTAGCGTATTTTTAGTATTTATCTTTGTGTTATTTTGTAAGTAGTCCATTATGCTTGCTATTTTTTAATAACTAACTTTGTATCCCATTGTGTTTTATTTGTAATAAATAAAGGTTCAGTTGAAGTTTACAAGTCTTTGTTCTTTGTTGGTAGGTTGGTACATAGTGTGGAAGTGCTGTCTCTCCAAATTTCGTTTCGTGCGGGAGCTGCTCGGTGGCATGTCAGACACTCCTCCAGCATCAGAGATCAGACAACCAAATAAAATTAGGAAAGTCAGGAGGGAATAAGACATAAATATAATATACTACAGTCCAGCACTTCTTTAGGTAGGTACTACCTTTACATTATTCAATAAAAAAATATGTTATAATACTTGTGTGTCTTCATGTATGAGTTATTTGTTGTTTAAAAATATATTGTTTTCAGTCCAAGATGAATATAAGATGTGCTCGCCCTAGTGACCTGATGAACATGCAGCACTGTAACCTGCTGTGTTTGCCCGAGAACTATCAGATGAAATACTACTTCTACCATGGACTATCTTGGCCACAGCTCAGCTATGTAGCTGAAGATGAGAAGGGTCACATTGTAGGTGAGGTAGCTTATATTTTTCAAAGTATATGTATATATGTATGTATATATTATCCAATCATACATGTATTGGGTTGACTAATTAATGTAATGTATGGGAGTTGGTCTACTGATGACATGAACTATTTACAACATGATGCCTGGAGTGCACAAAAAACAAAAGGAACCTGTGGCACACTGATAAAAACCAAACATTTATAGAATTTAAACACTATGTTAACATGAGTGAACACAAGGTACAGACAAAAGCTAGTATTTACCTATCAGAAGACTCAACATTAATATATATAATATCCCCACGCCTTCCCACAAGGGTCCCCGAAGGGGTAGGCAGAGGTGTATAGGTCAATAGAACTGACAAATAGTTCCACACAAATGTTTTGAGCTGTATAATGATTGTTCTTTCAATTTAATGTTTAACAGGCTATGTGCTAGCTAAAATGGAAGAAGATGGTGAAGACAATCGCCATGGTCATATTACATCTCTAGCAGTGAAAAGATCACACCGCCGTCTTGGTCTTGCACAGAAACTCATGAACCAGGCTTCACTAGCAATGGTTGAATGCTTTCAGGTAACTAGTTATTGTTATTAGTTATTGGAAAAATAGAGACATTAGGTAAATTTCTAAAGGTCTGTACTTAACCAGGCATTGGAATACTCGACTAAGCCAGATTAAGGCCAGATTAAAACCATGAGGCACACCTTGTGCCTCATGGTTTTATAACAAAGAATAAAAGTCTTGTAAATTTACTGGAATGATACATACATATCATCATGCTGAGTCCCTAACAGGGTTGGCCAGAGAGTATAGAGGGCCAGTTCTCTCTAGACTTTCATACCTGATTTGCTTAGTCCACATTCATCAGTCTCTTCATACATGCTCATCGGTTTCAAGTACTCTTGACTTGGATGTTTTATTTTACAGTGTGTTTTTATTTCAGGCTAAATATGTATCCTTACATGTCAGAAAAAGCAACCGAGCTGCATTGAACCTGTATACCAACTCTCTTGGCTTCAAAATATTGGAAATTGAGCCCAAATACTATGCGGATGGTGAAGATGCATATTCTATGATGAGAGACCTCAGTTCTTTCTCAACTGAAAAGGATACTCAACAGACAGACAATATGGAAATCAAATCAGAATCTGCAGTTATATCACAGTGCTAGCTATGTTTGTAAATAAAGCATTTAAATTTATTTTTTATTTTTTAATATCCCACATATGCTGCATTTTATACCGAGTATGTAATACGTTATGAGGCAGCTCATCTAGCATTCACTTCTGGATGTTTTCATCAATTGAAAGGCCTGTTGTGTAACAAACCTCCAAGATAATTTTCTGTACAATTTTTGGCTCTATAGGGTTTGAAACTGAAATCTTGAGTTTGCAGATGTCTAATCCCCACTCTGACAAAATTTAAAGGAATCATGTATTAACAATAAAAAATTATGATAAAAATAGTTATCTGCAAGTCTCAATCACAACTGATCCTTTTTTAATTAAATACTAATTGCCTACCCCTTTGGGGACCCTTGTGGGAAGGCGTGAGGATATATTATTATTATTACAAATTGTGAGTTCTAGAGGTAGAGCACAACACGTTTCCCATTTGAATTTGGAGCTACCCAACAGGAACCTCCACCTTTTAGAAGTCTAGCCAAATAACACTATTTTTTATGTTATCTTCCTGTGCAATGAATAAGGTTTCCAATAATGAGCTCCTTGTGCAAGGGGAGGATTGCTATATTGTGTTTGTTGTTTTATTGTATTAGAATGATTAGTCACATTACGCTGCTAACACAGTATTGCTCTTCGAACACAATTGAAATGTGCAATTAGTATCAATAGCTATTTTGAGCATAAATAGGCCATGGAAACTACTTCCCATCAGGTGGGCTGTGTTTGTTTACCACCCTAGTTGTATATATGAAAAAGGATAATAGATCTTTATTTTAATTTACTTTCTAGTAATGAAATCATTAAAATCTAAATATATGATCTAGATTAGCGGTCTATGGGAGTAGACCTAGAGGACTGGCAGCATTTCTATATACATAATAGGTTAAAGAATAAAAATGTAAATAGAGTTTATTTAATTTTCTAAATAGATATATCTAATCATCTTCTTCATAAAGATGATTCAATTTTAATTCAATCTTCTTATCTGTGTTAGTTTCTTTTGGTTTATTTATGTTTTTCTTTTCTTTCTTCTTAGTGACACCCACTACATATTCTGGCATTACAACTTTAGAGTTCTTGAATGTAGCTTTCTCATCCATGTTGGAATTTTCTTTTTTGTTCTTCAAAGTTGAGGATAGAAGAAATGTGGGTTTTTTGAAAACATTGTCATCTGATATATCCATGTTACTTTCAGCCTCTTGTCTCTCTTCCATTTCACGAATATATGACAATGCTGTAGCTGTGTTTGTTGCATCTGACATCTGTTCCGGTGTTACATCGGATAAAGAGTAGTACATCCATTTTTTAGGGTTTGTAACATGATCTGGCAATTTTTTTGATTTTAAACATTGCTTGATGTCTTTATCTTGTCTCTTGTATATGCTTTCTTTACCTCTGAATTGTTTCATCTCTTGTTTCAACTTTCGGTAAGTTCTTCTATCCACAACGCCGTAATCTTGTGGTTCTGTAGTTTTGTTTATTATCGAAAAGCTACATTGTTCCTCTGCATCTTTCAAGTGATTAAAAAGACTCTTTTGTCTTTCATCAAAAGACGACATAACACTTACTTCGGATATAGTATAATAATATATCCTCACGCCTTCCCACCTCTGCCTACCCCTTCGGATATCTTAATATACTAGATATATCCTAAAATTCTTAGTTTTTTTTTATTTAGTAACTTCCAAATAAATCAAATTTTTCGTACACCAACCAAATTGAAATCAAAACAGTAGGTAAGGTAAGCAACTGTTCGAAAGTTTTGACAAGACAAGACAATCACAAATCTACTACTTAGTACTGACAGGCCTGACAGCTGCTGTCATTGTTCAGACAAAAATATTCCTCACCGGGCGTTCAACCAAAGACTACTATTTAATACTTGAACGTTCAACCAACCGGTTGACTGTGAGATTATACAATAATAATCATAATAATTTGTTTGCCATAGTAGAATGTACATACACAAATTAACGACAAGACATGTAGGATAAAGCGGTTATTAAAGGACTATACTTGTGTGTATTCAATTGCCTTGAATAAAGTTAAATAAAAACAAATTAAGAATAACCAGCTAAACAAAAAAAACTAAAATAAAATAGTTACAAGCCTACTAATGAGTTTTCTGTTTAACTTATGTTTCTGTATACTCAGTAATGTATATCAACCAAGCTATAGAGCCAAATTTCTAGTTAAAACTTATTTATTCCGGATATACCTAAAGTTGCGATAGAAGTATGTATAGCAACTTTAGGTAAAGTAAGCAAAGTAGCTCCTTTTGATACGGATCCCAAAGGTTCACAAAGATTAAGCATGGATTAAAATTAACTGGTAGTTGTGTAAGTAGGCTCTGTTTAATAAAGCAGGTGCACACAGTGATTAGATAAAATTGAGTAGCATTGCGTGATGGTTGTAGGGTAGATTATTTATCAAGCCAACAGTTTAATACTACGATTTAATGTTAAATATAACAAAACATTCAGTTTCACATTCATTCAGTCTACGAACTATATTAATAAATAAATAGTACAAAGAAATAAGTGACATTCTGCTAGGCTGAATAGGAAACTGCCTGTTCCTCATCCGGTATCCTCACCGTGCTCCCATAAAATAAGCTCACAAGTCTGGCAACTGTTCTAATTTAAGTATTGGCCAAAGATTACAATGTATACATACTGTGTATTCGCTTTTACACTTAGAATGGGCTGCGGAGGTCTGATTTCAGGTCTTCTGGGGAAAAATAAATTATAAAAGAAACCTAAAAACACGCTTTTATAGAAAATTCAATTATTCAAATTTATATTTCTTTGTTTTAATAAGTTTTAATAAATTTGAATTAAGCATACTACGAATAAGAAAAAAATGTAATTTTATTGTAAATAATAAAATAAAGCGCGCGGTGCATGGTGTCAATAGTTATAATATAAATTTATTGACAGATATGAGTAGAAGGATTTTATCATTTTGATAATATCTTAAACCTTTTTTTCTTATTTACACAATTCTTAATATATTTCATTAGTACTTTTTAGTTGGAATTTTTATAAAGCTTTGTTTTGATTTTTATGTTTTAAAAATATTATTTATTTTAAATTTTTGAATATAGAATTCTCATCGGTCCATCGGTGCCAAATTTCAATTTAATCCGATGTGAAATATTAAAAAAATTAACAATATTTACAAAGAACAGTTAAAACTAACTACTTACAGATAAAATATTTGTTCCAAACCGGTATCCCGACGCAACGTGCCAAGAAGATTAGCATTATTTTTATTATTTATTATTAAGATAGCAATGCTGATTCTCTGAGCGAGATATGTTCCAGCCCGCCAGACACGAGAAGTCTCGACTAGACGGCGCGAGACCTCTTTAAAAAGATGGTGAGACTCAGGACCCCAAGGCCCCAGAGCGTAGCGTCCCTCACCAAGGGCCGACCCAACCTCCATGGCATCAGAGACATACCGTCCGGCCTCCGGCCATCGCCGCGAGCGAGACCGACTGGTTCCACTCAGCAGGCACGCCGGCACTGACCAGAGCCCGGCATATCAAGTCATTTATGGAGGAAGGACGTGATATAGTCAGGCCGGTACTACTGATGCAGGATAGACCGTGGTGACCGAAGTTATTGACAATATCCCCGCAGTTATACCGATGTGAGACAATACATTTTGCGCCTAAACGTAGGCTCGCTCACAATCTGAAAGTTGCAATCCGATATTATGAAGAAGGTTCAAAATCATGTTAAAAGTTTCCGTATGAAACACTACACTAACATACGTATGAAACTTATAAAAGCGTGTTAAAAAGGAGCGTTAGTCTTGAGATTCGAACCCCCTATACCACTTTAGTGTACTTATAACGACTAGCTAACGTATAAAATGACCATAATGTAAGTTAATTAGCGACCGAGCTACGTACGTGCTATGTTGTTAACAGTTTAAAGGAAAACCTTCATTTATAATACGACCAACAACAGTGCCATTGTACGAGTTCAACCAATATGCTTACAATAGTAAAATATATTGCACAAAAAATATAGTATCATAATGCTCACCACGACACAATTACCAATATACTACCTATTCAATAAGTAACTGGTAGCTAGTTCTACGAAATCAAAAGGAGTAGGTACATACCAAATGTGAGTAAAGTTACCAAAATTGTAAGGAATGGTTATGAGAGGCAGAAAAGCGGTTTGTCTTTTATAATGTTGGGACTAATGCACAAAAAATAAGGGCTACAGGGCGCGAATGATGTCTATGCCTAGAGTAACCATACCACCATAGGCAATACGTAAGTAATATTAAAAAGCAATTTCATATTTAGATAATGGACAATTAGATACGCCGTATCCGGAACAACCTGTAGCAGTCAGTTGCAATTGATCGGAAGCAGGAAGTGATGGCGGCCATATTGATACCTATATATTTGTAAATATTGGCCCGTTCTATAATAAACTTCTATGTACGGAGCTAATAAGTTTTAATATTAAAACTTCGACAATGTTTACGTACTCGGTTTCTATATTCAATTATTGTTATTATTTAATAGTGAGTCAGCGGCGCGTGCGCATACTACGTTCTGCACGCTGAATCGCCATTCACAACCATCGATATCAATAAACTGTAACGCAAATGAGACCTTTTACAAATACATACTAGGAAACCATTACAATAATTACAACACAAACTACTAGGTAGTTAAAAAACCTACAGAGCACAAAGATAATATTTACATGGATTTAAATATGTTTAGTTTACACCCCAGCTTTGGTTGGTGTGAATTATAATAATGATCATATTGTTTTAAGCATTGTTCTAAAGTCACGAAATAGACTTGAAGAGGGCTCCTTGGCTTTTGCATTTTAAATGCATAAACATTCAGTACATTTTCATTTCGAGTTCTTCAAAAAAACCTACCTAAAGAGATTCTCGTAGGGTCGGTAACCGCTAACCATTGGGCGGATAGCATGATTGTTTGCCACCCTAGTAGTATAAAAAAAGCAAGGATTGCAACGAGTAATAAATATGTTCTTTATATTTCAATAATGTTATATTTGACCCTACATCTTTACTATGCTATGATGTGATGTTTACTATATGTAGGTATATATCTGTTACGTTGGAACCTAAAATATATCTCTTGGGGAAACATGTGTGTTGGTACTGAATTGCCTATACACCTATACCTACCCCTTCGGGGACCATTGTGGGTAAGCGTAGGTTATTTCATTATTAATAAATTATAACGATTGATATAAATGCGAGTGAAATCGTTTGCGACGCTTTCATGTCTTAACTGGTCATCTTGCTTATATATCCTTACGCCTTCCCACAAGGGTCCCCGAAGGGGTAGGCAGAGGTGTATAGGTAATACCCACACACCCACTTTCCGCCAGAGGTATATTAGGTGCCAACGTGACAGATGGCGAGTCCATCGCCGTTACTCAAGCACGACTATACATACGCCTTTGAATTTCTTCTCAGACGTATGCAGGTTTCCTCTCGATGTTTTCCTTCACCGTAAAGCTCGTGGTGTGACTAATCACTGTACTTAAGTTTAGAAAAACTCATTGGTACAGTCGGGATTCGAACTGCGACCTTTGCGTCGCAGGCAGCTGCTCGAACCACTCGGCCACCACGGCTCTTTCATCTTATCTTCATCATCTTGCTTATACATTATTAAATCATACACGTTGCCAGGGTAAAGGCTACGAAAGAGAGACTTGGCTGGAGGCCGCAGCTACCAATACTTATAGGGATGCGCTAGAGCGGAAACCCTAAGGATATTTATTAATTATGTAAGTTAGTCTCTATGGTATTTATTGTAATACAGTTTGTATGTATGTTAGGTTGGTATATATATATGGGCCCTATATTTGTTCGTGTACTTTTATTGTGTCGCCTGAAATAAATAATTTAATAAATAATAATAAAATACTTAACCAACAATAAGCCTATCGAGAATATCTAATTAATCTACATGTAAATAGAATTAATTCACGTCTTTGTCTGAACTACTATGTTAAAAAAAAAAGATCTTTCGGAAAGTATCCTTTCACCAAAGAAGAATCACGTGTAAAGTGATCAGTAATATCTGTTCAGTTATTTTGCTGTTGGAGGTAGCAAACTGGTAATTATATATGTACCTATATATACATATGTATATAATATACACCAGCAATGAGTTTCACAACCCTCCCTTGTACCGTAGTCAGGGAGAAAGAATACCTACAAGAGTTTTCTAACAGAGTTCCAGACAGTCGTTAAGTCAATACTAAGTACCGAGCAGTATGGAGTGGAAGTGTTGTTGCTAGAAGGCTGTGCGCATGCGTGGTGGCACAGCGATGGCCACCGGCCGGAGAACCACCGGCCTCCGGTCTACGAGCACTCGGCATCGGCACGGCGAAGCGCGCGCCTGCTGTCGACTCAGTGCGAATAACGCTTGCTAATATTAGCACGCGTCGTGCGCTCAGCTGAACTCAGCTCTTCGGGTTTTTCCGGACGAGGTCGCGTAGGGCGGGCGGCGCGCGCCGGTCGCGCCCGGGCGCCTGGCTCCCAATACAATATCTGCCATACACACTAATACACGCTCTCCTAGTGAAAATAATTAATAACATAGTGAATTTCCTATCATATAAGATAGTGAAAATCTCAAGTGTCAATAGTTAAACAGGTTTTTGTCGGATTACCTCAGCGTTGAAGTCGATCGCCACTGAAATGTGAAGAGCCTGATAACTCGTTACTAGACACAACAGGTAATTCCATTTTGTTTCATCAACAACTTAATTGTTTGCAGCAGAGGGTACCTACATAAATCTATATTCTGATAAAATTTTGTTTGTAAACGGAATGCTAAGCTGAACGCTACGCTGTTCACTACAAACATTACTTCAATACAAATAAATAAAATTGGAGTGTATGTTTGTAATAATATAAAAAAAAATGTCTGCCTTTCTGTCTGTCTGTTTGTTCCGGCTGATCTCAGTAACGGCTGAATCGATTTTGATGGGACCTTCATTGGCAGCCAGCTGATGTGAAAGGAGTGACTTAGGCTACTTTAATTTTAGAAACTAAACAATAACTTCTTTGTTAAATTCCACGCGGACGAACTCGCGGGCATAGCTAGTTGTGTATAAAATATTACATTACATTGAATTCTTAAAGTATTACTTTGGAATGTATTTGTAACACTTACCTGAGTAATATATGCGAAACGTTAAGGTAAGGAAAATGATTAATTAAGCACTTGACTACACAAAGATGTCTTGCTCTCCATTGAACATATACGAACATATTTACATATACGTACCTACATATTTGCATAAACTTATGATTTATATATGTATTCAGTTGCTGCTTATATATATATATATCGCTTCGAATTGAACCCACCACTGGTAGGCAGACCAGAGCCTGCTAGACGAAGATGTTATTTGAAATTCAATAAATTAATGTACCTTCTAATGGAGTTTTCCATCTATGTATGTAGGTACCTACGTTTAATATTCAAATGGCGGTTGCATTTTGCAATTAATTAACAAAAACCTGTGTATTACTGTGTAAAACGTGTTCGATATGTTTTTCAAGTAATTGCATTGTTTCCAACCAACTTAAAAAGAGGTCTTTCTTTTGAGAAGTTATTTTGTTTGACTCTCTCTGACTCGTTAAAAAGTAGACCACTTATTATATTAATCATCACGCCGAGTCCCTAACGGGGTAGGCAAAGAGTATAGAGTATAGAGATTGGAGACCACTAGATTGGAGTAGGCAGAGGTGTATAGGTAATACCCACAAACCCACTTTCCGCCAGAGGTATATTAGGTGCCAATGTGACAGATGGCGAGTCCATCGCCGTTACTCAAGCACGACTATACATACGCCTTTGAATTTCTTCTCAGACGTATGCAGGTTTCCTCTCGATGTTTTCCTTCACCGTAAAGCTCGTGGTGTGACTAATCACTGTACTTAAGTTCAGAAAAACTCATTGGTACAGTCGGGATTCGAACTTGCGACCTTTGCGTCGCAGTCAACTGCTCGAACCACTCAGCTACCACGGCTCTGAGAGTTTCAAATTGAAATTATATGAAATATGAATTTATTATGTTGCTGTAAATTCCTGGTTCACATATTACTGAAGTACTTTTGTCTTATTCACCGATATTGGCACATCTCCAAAGAACTCTGAATCATAAATATGTTTTCCATTCATACTTTTCTGAGAATTGCGTGATAGGTAGAGATACCTACCGAGTAAATTCGAGCTAGATTATAAATCAAAATCAAAATATTTCATTCAACGTAAGGGACACAGGGAACACTTATTGAACGTCACATACTTAATATAAACTTAAGTTACCACGGTTTCCAAGAAAAAAAACAACTGCCAGTCTGCTTATAATTTTATATGTTCTGTTAATAAGCTTTTTTATATACCACGAAGGCCTAGGCTTACGCGATTCTTATTTCTCTTGCATTGTCGAATGCATGTCGCTCTGGTCCACCTCACTCATTCCTTATAAATTCTTGGAAACTTAGTGCAGGATCCCAAAAGCTATTGGACATGCTAGGCAACACGGATCGACCTAACCTTTAGTAACACTTTTTAGCGAGACACTGAAAGAGGACTGTACGTCTAGACTAGTGGTGAATTAAATACTATACCGTGAGGAATTAAATACTATACTCGGTGCGACGTTATGTATTGATTTATTTATTGTCACTGTGTAAATCTTCGTACTAATACATATCAAGTCAAAATCAGTAAAGATAAAATTGTCATACATGCATAATATATATTTAAGCTATTTTTTAAAGGTTAGCGATCGTGTGCTCGTGATTAGTGAATTATGTGTGGTGAAAATAATATATTCTTATCTCCCTGTTAACCATCCATTACCATGATGCCCTGGCTAAGGAATCGGTATGGAATACTGATATGCCCGGAGAGCTACGAATAATGTGGCATAGAAAGCTTTGTAGCGATAGCTTACAGACTTTAAAAAGATTGAGTCAAAGATGACACGACTTGAAATATATCCTGCCTGTTGACTATCAATCTTTCTTCAGCTAGTAGCAAAAAACCAACCGCAAAGAGCTTAGTTTAAAGGCAGGAGTTTGATTGAATATAATGTTTCAATTCAGTGACAAGTGGGCTGGAACATATCTCCGAAATAATTTAGATAAATAAAAAATAAATAAAAACTACAATGTACGTATTTAAGTAAAAAACAGTACATAATTATTTGTTATTGCGGTTCTCGTTGTGACTTATTAACACGAGTGTGCTAACACTACTTCGTTTCAAACCGCAATGTTTAATCTGTTTTTATGAGTTCAGCATTAGCTCTCTTCGAAACTAGAATTGCTGATATTTATATAATAGTTTCTTGTGTTATACCAAGTACCGGTGTACGTTATATTAATAGATAAAAATATATACGGTTGAATTGAGAAACCTCGAAAACGTCGGTTAATATACCAGCATCAAATAGGCTGTGGTAGACGAGTGGTTTGAGTAGTTGCTGCAACACTAAGATTGCAAGTTCGAATCCCGACAGTTTCGGTTTAAAACTTGTAGGTATTGTGTTGTGTCATAAAGGAGTATTTTATACGAATAATAAGTTTATTGAAAACAATTTACCTATAGAAACCACAACATCCTGTCTTTGTAACAAATAATACCTATTTACTTCGACAGCGACTTATTTAATACTAGGCGTGCCTCGCGGTTTCACTGGCGTTAATGTTGAACATAAATATAAATATATATATATAATGTATATAAAAATATAAATATATCCTTTCTTAGCGGATGCCTACGTCATAACATCTGCCTGCATGCCAAATTTCAGCCCGATCCGTTCAGTGGTTTGGTCTGTGCGTTGATAGATCACTATGTCAGTCAGTCACCTTTGAGTTATATAGATATAGATTTCTAACCTGAAAGTTTATTTATTATATATATAAAGTTTATTACCAATTATACCTCTGGCGGAAAGTGGGTGTGTGGGTATTACCTATACACCTCTGCCTACCCCTTCTGGGACCCTTGTGGGAAGGCGTGAGGATATATTATTATTATTTATAAGTTTATTTAAAGGTTATTCTATTCTTTGAATTCAACACATACTTATGTTAGTGTCAATCTCTAAATAATTTTTAATCATTAATCTGACAATTATAACATTAATATATAGGTACTAGTAACTACTTTCTAACCTTATATACATTATTTCTAACCTTATCAACTACAATCAAATCTCTTTATCAGATTATTTGTGAAGACGAATTAATTCGGTAATACTGTGTTTTAATTACCCTGTTAGGATCTCGGCGTGATTATATGTATTTAAGAACATGTACCAAGATATTATCTTCACTCTCTATATATACATTTTAAAATATATATAATAAAAATAAATGTGGCAGTACCCACACACCCACACATATTTCTGGCGGAAAGTGGGTGTGTGGGTACTACCTATACACCTCTGCTTCCCGTTCGGGGACCCTTGTGGGAAGTCGTGAGGAGAGTTAGGTGGTGAGGAAATGTGGTAAGTTGTATACCTTAGCGGTTAAAAAAGTTGCCATTCTGGCTTCCTCGCGTGATGTGTGATGTGAAAGACAAATGAACCAAATTTTTCTTTGAAAATAATATAGAATTAAATGTTCAAATTGAAATTAAATGGGAAAATTACTCGCTTCATGAATATTCTTTTTCTTGAGAATATAAACGTTTATCACCTGTACAAAACCGCTTTTGTTCTTACATTAGACGTAGCATTTTGTAGGTACGCAAGTTTTTTCGCTGTTAATTCACTTTCCAGTACGAAAAATACATTTAAATCGATTAACATACTCGTATGTATGTATATATATATATATATATATATTTGTTTTTGCCGAGGACGGGCACAACCGTTAATTTATATTATTAAAAATCTTAACGGCGATGGACTCGCCATCTGTCACGTTGGCACCTAATATACCTCTGGCGGAAAGTGGGTGTGTGGGTATTACCTATACACCTCTGCCTACCCCTTCGGGGACCCTTGTGGAAGGCGTGAGGATATATTATTATTATTATATTACACTATCTTACCGCTTTTCCACTGGCTCCTCGAACGGGTAGGTTTTCGCTGGAGACATATGTGTCTAGCGAGAACAGACGCGCTATTTTGGGCATGTTTGCAAGGCTAGGCAAGGCTATATTTGTTCACTATAACTCATTCTCCAAATACATTCCAGACCCATTTACATCGCTCATAGAAACTTGTTTTTTTGTTATGGAAAACATTCGATGGATTAAGGTTTATTTCCAGTCTTTGTATTCAGTAATTACCTACACTATTTCATATTTACACACTTAGCCGTATAGTATGACTGTATAACGGGAAACAGTCAGATTATACTAAGCAGTCTTGGTACCACTATGAACCTACCTACGATTATGACGCCATCGACCATTAATTTAATGGAAACCTAAGGCGGAAAGTTCATGGCGTTTCATTAAATGGGTTCCATTTACAAAACTTTCCGAACTTAACAAATGTCTTAGTATGATTAATTTACTATTACTATATATTAACCAATTTCAGCTGTAGGATCGCAGTTTGTGACTAGATTCCTATGGAGCTAAACCTTCGCTATTGTGAATCGTGTGAGTATTTACTAAATGTGTATGATGTACTAAACTAAGCAAAGCTTAAGTGGTTGTAGAAGCCGCCTGAATGTATCAAGCTTGTAGGTCCTTTGCCACTAGATAAAATCCTTTTTTGTTAGCGGTCACACCATCCGATCTATAATTTGTATGGCAATTAAAGAATTTTCCGCACCTTCACGTTAGCGTGAAATATAAAAGAAAAGGGTTTTGTCTAGAGTGACTGTTTAGATGTTGAGCGGTTTGTCACACGACGAACTTTACGGTGAAGGAATCCAAAGTCCTACATATATCCACAACTATAGTTTAGTGGTCAGCCGTGTTAATTGTCATCTTTTAACTGCGGACTCTGTGTTCACAAGTTATTCCGCTGAGAGCAGATTAGTAATAGATGTATTTCACTATATTTAGGTATATACTTAAGTACATACTTACACTTTGGAACTTGGTCAATTTATGTGGAATCGTCATAAGGTAGCGTTGGACCGAAATCGACAGACTCGCCATCTGTTACGTTTGCATTTAAACTTAGCTCTAAACATAGCATTAGAAGGAGGTGAGTGACCTCTCTCTTTCTTAAATTTTCTCTTTGTATATATTGCCTGAAACTCCCCATCACCAGGTGGACTTTAGATTTATATATATAACGGTGAAGGAAAACATCGAGAGGAAACCTGCATACATCCGAGAAGCAATTCACAGGCGTATGTTTAGTCGTGCTTGAGTAATGGCGAAGGACTCGCTATCTGTCAAGTTAGCACCTAAAATATATCTCTGGCGGAAAGTGGGTGTGTGGGTACCTATAAATCTCTGCCTACCCCTTCAGGAACCATTGTGGGAAGGCGTGGGGACTTTAGATTTAACTTCTTATTCTCAAAACATATAAAGAACCGCAATTGATTAAACAAGTTTCAATACAGACGAGTGATAAAAACAACATGTTGAGTTAATTGTATGCTAAATAGATGTATTGTTTATTCAGCTTCGAACTTGTTATCATATTGGGGAGATAATTTGTTAGTTCTGATGGAACATTTCTTTGCAACAAATTTGCCTATCAATAAGTGAATTCGCAATGGATGACACAAGGAAATTAAGTATGCCTTGAATTACTTCTTAAAGATGCAGGTTTCCTCCTGATGTTTTCCTTCACCGTAAAGCTCGTGGTGCGACTAATCACTGCACTAAAGTTGTACTGCAGAACTCATTTCAAACTAATGGTACTGTCGGGATTCGAATTTGCAATTTTTGTGTTGCAGGCAACTACTCGAACCACTAGGCCACCACGGCATCTTATTCGTTAAATTGTATATCGTTAAATAGTTTTAATAATGCTTATCAGTAAGGAAATACAAAGTTGAAAAATTACATAGGATAAGGGGATTCACTGGGCGAATACGATAAACGAAATTATTGTTTAGCGCTCTGTTGGTTGCATTTTCTGTAAAGGTGCAGTTGGGGCACGAAACCCTGTGTGAATTTTGAAATGCTTTCCTCAACATCAAGTCCTAGATTCTTTTACTATTGAAACCAAAGCACTTGTAAACAACCGTATGTACTAATAAACTTACTTGGTATGATAACACGGGTCAATATATTATATACCTCTTGACCTATTTTCAAGTTTCATATCAATATTAAGTAATTATAAGTAAGTCTTTAATACGCTTTTATTAGCTTGAGACGTATGTATGTTAGTATGTTTTGAGTGAGAATTTCGAAACAAGTGTGTTCTATTTAATTTTCAGAGTGATATATTTTCTCTTGTACTTCACGCGATCAATAATGACAGAGAGGTAGGCACAGGTGTATAGGTAATAACCCATACACCCACTTTCCGCCAGAGATATATATATTAGGTGCCAACGTGACAGGTGGCGAGTCCATCGCCATTACTCAAGCAATACAATAATATACTATGCCATTGAATTGCTTTCAGACGTATGCAGGTTTCCTCTCGATGTTTTCCTTCACCGTAAAGCTCGTGGTGTGACTAATCACTGTACTTAAGTTCAGAAATACTCATTGGTACAACTTGCAATCTTTGTGTCGCAGGCATCTACTCGCACCACACATAAAAAATGCCCAGATACAAACAAATGTGTCAATATTTGCTTTACAGGCTCTAGAGTCGTTTAAAACCTTTTCTTACCCTGACTGTGATAGGTAATAGGATAACTACGTAGTTGGTATGAATCATCAAAATCTTTAGGTATGCGGTGTGAATCAATTCAGCTCATAGATGTGTATCGGTATGAGTTGCCAAGTATTTTGACCTTCCCAGTTTTACGATCGAACTCTCAAGATGACGGGAACGCCCAAAAATAGCAATAAATTTAGTTTTACGAGTGTTGTTGGGTATACCATTTCGTGATCGGTGTATTAAATACATAATGAGCTATGTACAAAGACATGACTAAGTAAGCTGAGATAACTTGTTCTGAATGCGTCTAATTGACCTAAAATAATTGCAAGGAAGCGAACATCTTGTTCTAAATGATAGTTCTCCGCGCGTTAAAATAATTCAAACGCCGTGTTTTATTTTTATTAGAATTTATTTTTGAGACTAGCATCATTATATTTTTGACCGAACTTAACTTACACCCAGATTTATTAACATCTTTACATCTTCTAGAGAGGGTCATCGAAGAAGTGGAAAGAATGTTATATGACAGTTTCACGGACACGACATTTAAAGATTGTGTGGAAGCAAGCGGGTGTCCGTATTATTATTATTCTTTATTTAAAATAAATCTTATAATCTTAATCTTATAATAAGATTTATTTTAAATAAAGAATAATAATAATACGGACACCCGCTTGCTTCCACACTTGCATTTACATATATATATATATATATATATATATATATATATATATATATATGTAAATGAAGCTCTTTTACTCTTCATTTAATTTGAATTGCCCTTGTATAAACTTCTATATCTATGATGACCGCACGCTTGCACTATGACATGACAAAATGTCAGTCAGAAATATTTTATGATTGTAAAAGTAATTGAAGCAATAGCTTTTAATGTTGTTTATTGAAACAAAAAACCAAAGTTGTTGCTCTGTAAAGAGAAATTTATTATTTATAAAAATAAAATTATTTCTACATTATTATATTCTATATATTATTTAAGTACAAATTACAATCAATAGTAACCTGTAAAGAGAAACGAGAGATTTATTATTATTATTGACGTAAAATCGTTTCCATTTTATTATTTTCAATTTCATTACGCATTCAGCAGCTTATCTACAGCCCCGGCCCTAATTTGATAACTTATCAATTTGCAAATACGTAACCTTTGGTCTTAAATACATTTAATTAGTTGAGCAAAATCTACTATATTCGAATATCGTCACATGTTTAGCTTCGAGTCATCGCAAATATGTGCCTACAATGCCCGAAGCAGCGATAGTGGATAGATATAGTCCTACTTTCAGTTGAAACAAACATGCAAGTTGACCCACGCAGTATTTACAGAGATAAGTTAATGTGCCAGTTAAAATGTTAATAATTAACTTGGGTGGAGTAGATGTGGTAGCAGTATGAGGGACGAATCGGCATCACTCCTATTAGCACAGCTATTAAATAATAATAATAATGGGGAAAGGCACAGCTAGTAATAATATGCATTATTAGGGATTACCAAAAGGGTAGCTGCAATTTTCTGTTGGGCAATATCAACTTTTCCTAATGCGTTGTACTCATCTCTCTTAAGCCGGTACTAGACGCGCCCCACGGTTTCACCGGCGTAAAATTCGTAATTCGAATGTTAAAGAATGTTTAAAATCGATCGTTTTGTTAAATAAACTATCAGATTTCTTTATAGTATTAAGGTAGGTGTACATGTAACTGAGTGTTACATTATTTATTAGCTTGTTTTGGCCAACATTTGGATTTCCTTCGGCAAAGGCTGGTAAGAAGCAATGGTGCCAAATTCCCTATGTATTGAAGTGACGTGGCGTTCCGGGCTACTCTTGACCCAGTTAATATTTAGGGCGGCCTACGCCGCACAGCCGCCCGCCTCCCGTTGCCAACGTTACACCAGATTTTACTGTTTAATTTTTCCTGTAGGTACCATTTTATATTACTCTTAAATAATTTTGATTTGAATTTTAAATAAGCATTCCCGGTAATATGTTTTAAAAGTAAACGTTTAGTCGATAACTTAGATTTTTTACTTCAATGGTTCTGAAGGCCGTGTGGTTGAAGGCCGTAGCAGAGTGGTTGTCACCTCTTATGTTAATATTTCACGTTCATTCTACCAATGAGTTTTTCTAAACCTAAATACCTTAAGATAAGAGCAACAGTACAATGGTTAATCACATCGCAAGGCAACCATTGCGACCAAACAATCGCGACAAAGCTCCATATCGAATGTGAATAAAAATATTTCATTTATGACAGGTTAGCAAATAAATATAGCAAATAAAAATAAATATAAATATAATACAAAAGTTGGAGCGCTAAGCGCAAACGAAGTAATGGCGTGGGCGGGCGACTGAGGACTGAGGACGGCACGACATTATGACTTTACATATTGCCGAAGTACTTAGCTGTGTTGGTTTAGTACTTAAGAAGTTCATGACTGGAAGTCATGAAAGTCCCCCGGAAACCCGAAGACCCGGAACTCAAACGAGAGACTTTAAAAACAAAGAACAAAAAAAACAAAAAAGAAAATATACAGTAGGTACTAGTTGTCCCGCCCAGCTTCGCTTGGGTGAAAAAATTAAAGCCACGGACCCAGTGGCGCCACCTATCGGGTCCAATTGTGAATCTAAACCATTCTATAAGCCACCTGAAGAAACACAGAAAATTTCATTAAAATCGGTCCAGCCGTTTAGGGTTCTCCCATAAAGGACATAGAGACAAACATTTTCATTTGTATATATATATATATATATATATATATATAATTATATTTTATTATATATTATGTAAATTATAGCGGGTGAAATCGTGGCACAAAGTATGTAATATAGCATGAAAATATTGACAAATTCAATTTGAGCATTTGCATGCGTACAGCTTTTGAACATTGTATATGCCTTCAGTTTCCCGCACAAACCTTCTGAGCTACCTTCAGAATTTGTCAAAGTAAATATAGGTTGAACATTACGCTTGTTGTTCGTATTGTGCTATTATGTATTCTTCCTAATTCGAACATGCTTTGAGGTCGCACAAAGGCCCAGTTAGCACGCGCGATGACCTCTTTGCTGGTTTAAGGCCTCCAATGTCAATCGCACTGTAAACCTTCTAACGACCTACTAGTGACTACTCCAAATATTTGTTATAGATCTGAAACGACTATGTTTGCTTGATTTCGGAAGCGACTTTATATTGTGCAATCCGTTGTTGTGACGTTCAATTGTGATATACTTATAGCGTCTGTTGTATTTTCTCAACAATACGTTTTAAAAAGAACGTAGCATCGGTTTGAAAAATACGAAATGCAAATACTGTACTGGATATAGAACTAATGAAGATCACATCAAAGAGAATTCGTTCAATACATCTGTCCTTTTTGCACTTACAGTATGCTTTGATCATTGTCATGAAAAATATTGATCATGCTGGGCCTCACCAACTCCTGAGTTTATCATATCTTATTTTCAGCCATCTATACCTTCACGCCTTTCCGACAAGGGTAGTGCTTTCTTGGCCTTTACTCCACCGGAAATGTTTAACCTACCAAGGTGACTGATGGTAAGGCAATCAAGTATACAGGCTGCCTCGCGATGTTTTCCTTCACCGTGTGCTTCTGATGTAAATGAAAATTCCGAAATAAGCACCTCTGCTACGGATCACTAGAGTTCGAACTTGCTAACAGCTATCTAGGGTTGGATAATCCGACTCCAACATTAAGTCATGGCAAGTAAGTAATGGCACATTATGTGTTCAATGAGACCAGTAGTTGCGATTTCGTAGCGTTGCAGCGCATCGGCCGGTCGTCCATTTCCGCGTTTGTCCACGCGCTTTTCTTGTTCTATTTCCGAAACCCTGTGCCAATCCACGATCACCGCGGCTGCGCTTGAATCAAAGTAGTACTTCTTGAAGTATATAACTATACGCATGTAATACTAAAGAGTTTGTTTGTGTTTGAACGCGCCAATCTCTGAGACTACGAGTCGGATGGTAATTTTCTTTGTGCATTTAAAAATTACAGTAAAATTATCCATTTCATAATAATAGTTTCTCAAAATTATGAAGTAATATTTTTATATACTTATGACTCGACATTAACCGATATAAACAAAATCAAGAGTAGCTAATAAGAGACCCAACAATTTTTTTTGGAAGTGCAATTATCATTTTCGAATATAATATACTTTCAATAATATTGCATAGGTAGGTTCTGAAGGTATATTTAACAGATTCCAATCTTTAGTACTGCGGTGCTATCGAGCTAATTGTAGAGGATCTAAGCTAACAAGTGCATTATATGAGATTAGTAATTAACACACAGAACTCCTTGAAATCAGTGCAAGGTTGCCATTCACTAGAGGTGGGTCATGGCTGTTATTAAATCATATTATTGGCCAATTAATAGGATATACGCATCAAAAATCCTGAGGGCATTATTCGAGCGTGTCCATGAGAATAATTATGTTATACTTTCTTGTATTTCGACACTTTGAAATGGATTTATGATCCAGTCGTGGTGGTCGAGTGGTTTTAGTAGTTTCCTGCAAAAAATATATTGCAGGTTCAACCCTATAGCAATGTTTTTCTAGTATATCACACAGAGAGGTTTACAATAAAGGACCATATATTAAGGAAACCGGCATAATTAAACTTAAGAAGAAATTTAAACGTATGTACGTTCGGTCTGAGAGACGGTGGCAGACACAATACATCTCCGGCGTATAGAGGATATTGTACCTCGGCCTACCCCTTCGAGAACCTTTGTGGAATGGTTTAATTAAGTAATTTGTTGCGCAGGCAGATGTCAGCGAGCAAACTACAGGAAGTGGAACAACGCATTTGTGCTTTCGTAACATTGCATCCAATGGATTACCGTCTCTAAATATAGGGCAATTCTAGCCCAGAGCCGCGAGCCATGCGAATGTATGTAGGCCAGCGGAGGGCACACAAATAACTATACTATCGTTAAATGTCCCTTCTGTTTCGAAACTACATTTCGCTTCTACCATAAGAATGGCATAAGATCTGCTTCGTAACCACAAATAGCTGAGCCATTTTTGTGCCACTAGTGAAATATGGTTACCCTCACTTGGAACGTGGAAACGTGGAAATCAGACCTGTAATGTGATGTTGAATGCGATTTTGGTTGGATGTGTACTTTTACATGCCCTGTTTTGATTTTGCGTTCTAGCTACGTTAAGATCTAGATCTAGCAATCTAGAATTATATGTCTCTATAGCTGTCGCATAAATTATTTGTGTACTAGCAGTACACAAAAACAGTACACAAAAACCCGTGGTTCCACCCGCGTAAGCGTTGATTTCATTGGTCGGATTTTCGGGATAAAACATGCCCTATATATTATACGTATGTGCCACATTCCATCCAATCCCATTAAGTTGTTCTGGCGTGATTGAGTGACAAACGTCCTCACAAACCTCCCAATTTATACTCGTAATATTAGTAGGATATATAAACATCACAGTCAGAATTACTTTACTTTCTCTGCCTAATTAAAAAAAATATATTTTGAAAATATAAAAAAAAAATTATAAATAAATAAAAATATATGAATTCTTGAAAATATTTTGTATGACATGTATACAAATCACGCCCGAAACGGACTAAATATTGTATTAATGTTAAGAACTTTATATTGAAACACTATCTACTGAATATCATTTAAAATCACACTCATTCGAGGACTCTGTTGTTACAGCATCCTGAATCCTGAATTAATGAAACTGGACGTCCAGGATCGGGTATAAAGGGTATTTCGGAGGGCATAAACAAAGTTTCACAACTGGTGCATATTCTTGTTTACACGCCGGGGAATGTGGAATGTGACGCATCGGGCCGAGTTGACGTAAATTTAGCAAAACCGGCGATGCACGCTTTGTTGTTGTGTACCACCATCCGCTGTAGAATACTACGCATGAAATTACGAAGGTACAACAAATAATGACGCAAACAATCGCTCAATAATGCGCTGGTTACGCCGGGCGTTATTTGATATTGAAATGAATAAATACCTATTTATTTATTCATAACGTTTCCGCTATCCTTAACTTTATGTTATATTTATTTTTGTACTAGGTCTTAGTTACATTACCTACATTTTAAAACATGTGGCCGTTACGTTTTAAAACATTAAGCCGTGGTGGCCGAGTGGTTCGAGCAGTTGCCTGCGACGCAAAGGTCGCAAGTTCGAATCCCGACTGTACCAATGAGTTTTTCTGAACTTAAGTACAGTGATTAGTCACACCACGAGCTTTACGGTGAAGGAAAACATCGAGAGGAAACCTGCATACGTCTGAGAAGAAATTCAAGGCGTATGTATAGTCGTGCTTGAGTAACGGCGATGGACTCGCCATCTGTCACGTTGGCACCTAATATACCTCTGGCGGAAAGTGGGTGTGTGGGTATTACCTATACACCTCTGCCCACCCCTTCGGGGACCCTTGTGGGAAGGCGTGAGGATATATTATATTATTATTATTATTAAAACATGTAGACCGGCTATCATATTATAAGAAATCGAATAGATATTTTCTAATCGAGCACGACACATAGGTAGAAGTTGACACATGTCGTTATTTAGAACACTTGAACGCAATATAAATCATTTGTAATTGGTAGACTTTGGAAAAATCATATGTGGATCGCAGTTTAAATGCTGGCCATATAGAAATAACATTCCAATTTTTTTTTCTGGGCCCGTCCTTTATTTTCGATATGTTATAGTGCATCGCGGTCGCAATACCTTAGCCCTGAAGGAAGACTCACAAGTTCTGATACATGTAACCCCAGTTATCCCAGGTCATTGGTTCATTGCTTACAAGAAAGGTGGGTAAATAGCTTAGGGCGACCCCAATTCGGACAGACTTATGATTAGGACGGAATTGCATTGTTATCATATTATTCTGCTTAATTTCATCTTAATTATTATTTCTGTAGTTTATTATCGAGTTAATAACCATATAATGAAAAAAAAACCAAAGACACAAATGCATTTAAGGTACGGTAACAAAACATGCATAGGCTAAAAAGTAAAAGTATGTAAATTTGTGTCCCAAAGGCGGTATATAAAACTCGCCTCCTGTAACGTTGACACCCAGATTTACATATATAAACATCTTGGGGGGAAACTTACAAGTAATATGTAAAAAATTACCAAATGCATTAGAGTTTTGGTCTATTTTCTGTATTATTAGTGCTAGGATTCTTATACTATAAGATGAATAGTGATATAGAGGCATGGAAATGTTTGTCAGAAAATTATCGCCTACATATACAATCATATACTTAAAAAGAAGGCCAAAATATATGAAAAGTAAAGTCTAGCAATCCTTCCATCAATATAAGAATACTATACTTTTCTTATCATGTTTTTCCACAAAGGCCTCCGAAGGGTTAGGCAGAGGTGTGTAGTAGAATCCACACATCTACTTTTCACTGAAGATATATTTTAGGCGCCAACTTAATAACGTGATGGCGAGTGAACCGGAAATCACAAGGTGTGACTAATCCCTGTACCTACATAAGTTAAAAAAAACTCATTGGTACAGTCGGGATTAGAGCTTGCATCTCGGCTCTGAATATACTAAAACAAATGAGTGTTAGTAAAAATAAACTTGTTTGGTATACATATAACTGTACTTGCCCTTGCACATCTGTTTAACACATAAGCTGGCTCGTAACACACAAAGGTAATAATGATTCTTTATACGGCTCAGGTAACGCACACAGGATGTAATGGTGGGTGCTAACTAAATTTGTTTACCGAGTTGTTAACTTGAATATAAAAAAAAATCTTGGTAAACTTGTATTAAGGTTATATCGGATTTCCGATTCAAAATTTGAATTGTCCGATTGCAGTAGTTCCTTATGGTTACCTCATGCATAGATCTTCAGTAGTCTTGAATTCCTAGGGTGTGTAAGGTTTCAGGAAATCCATAAGAATTTCACGGAATTGTAACCCGGCGTGGTCATTATTGCCGTCTACCTGTTGGGCCGTATGTTTGCTACCACTGTAGTAAAAAAAGTCTAGCCCCTACATATTACTTCCAAATAAAAAGTATAGAAAATAATAAGAACTTTTGTAATTTCCAGGTAGTACATTTAGAAAAGCATCAAGATGACAGTAGTGACGAATCCCGCGCGCTCAAACTCCGAGGAGGAGATCGAGTCCCGGCGTGAGAGCAACGCCGGTTTTGTCAACGACCTATCGGGCCTCGAGCTCGACGAGCATGCGCGCCTCTATGATGACGAGAAACAGAGCGACATCGTGTTCGTGGCAGGCATCAACGGCGACACGTGGCGCTACCCTGGCCACCGGCGCGTACTCGCCGCCACCAGCCCTGTCTTCGCGTCGTTGCTCGCGGTAAAGACTGACGTCATTGTCGTCGACTACATAGACCGCCGCGGCTTCGAGCAACTACTTCGTTACCACTATTGCGAGCCCACGCAACTGAATTCTGTCGGGACCGCTCGCTGTGCGCTCGATGCCGCCTATAAATTCTTATGTCCTCCTCTCGCCGAGCGATGTGCTCGGCGGCTCGACGAGATGCTAGATGCAGGTGTCGCACTTGAAATCTTACGGGATCTACGTTTCTTGTGCGCCCGGTTGCCTGGAGCTGCTTCTGCTCCACCTCTGCCTGCGTTGTCAGACGACGCTGCAGCTAGATCGCTAGCGCAGTGTTCACGCTGGTGTGACTCCCTAGCTCATAATGCGCTTCTTGTGCTCGACGACAACGCTGACGCGGCACTCACAGATGAAAGACTCGAGGAGTTGACATACGAAGATCTTGCTCTTATAGTAAAACGTGATACTCTTCATGTATCGAGTGAGCTTGTGCTTGTTGAAGCCCTGTCCCGCTGGAGTACTGCTGCCTGCAAGCGTACCAAGCGAGAGCTGACGGCGAGCAACAGGCGTGCCGCACTCGGTGAATTGGCGTACTGCCCGCGGTACTTGGTGTTGGCTGGTGAGGAACTAGATCGCGCTCTAGCCCTGGAGTTGCTGGAGCCCATGGAGCGCGCGCTGGTTGTGGCACGTGCGCGGAAGCTTTCAGCCCCGGTGCCCGTGGGCGCGGAGCAGGAGGCACTGCTGCGGCGCTGGGCACGGCCGCGGCCCACTGAGCCGGCCGCACTGCCTGTGCATTTAAGTCCGCGCTCCGAGCCACCTGTAGAAGAGCCGCAGCCGAGTCGTTTGTGTGCTCGCCGCCCTAAGCGTCCCAAGCAGCCAAGCTTTGCGCCCGATGACAGCAACAAGAAACGCGGTTGTTGCGCCAGCTTCGGAGAGGGATTGCTGCGGGCTTTCATCTGCTTGTTTGACTGAGATCCGGCCGTGGCCGTTTAGTCGACGACGGATGACTGTTAGTAAAGATGAAAAGGTGTTTCTTAACAGTGGGGTGTTATAAGTAACTTGAGATGTGACTGAACTTTCAATCTTTTTCATTGCCTCTACTTCACCAAGATTTAACATCGCACTAACAGTGGTAAAGCTAGAGGAGTTGTATGCAAGTGACTGTGAAATAGGCGCGAAAAGGAGGCTCGGAAGACGAAGCCTTCTTTTGTATTTTTTTATAAATCGAAATTGAGACTATGGACACTATGGTACAATATATTATTTTTAATTTAACTGTTATATGAAGTTTTGGAAACATTACCTTTTGTGCTCTGATTTATATAATTTTAGGTAAATACGATGAACTTATAAAGTATATACCATTAATATATATTTTTTTAAAACAATTACATTTGTAAGTAGTTGAAACTGGGTACAAACGTGAAAGCCCGAATATCAGTTCACTGAACAGACAAAATAAGTATTCAAATAAGCTAGTGCTTTAGCATTGCTTTCTTTTATAGAAAACGTGGAGGTTTAGATATATAATATTGTACATTAATTTATTTACGTAGCCGATGTGCTTAGCAGCAGATTTTAGTAATATTTTATTGTTATAACGTATTTAGCAACGGATAATTTAGTTTATAACTACTATTGTGATACCAAAAGTTATATGAGCCCGAAAAATATGAACACTGAAGTGTTTCAAGCTAAGTAAGATAAGCTGAATTTCATAAAAGTACACGATGATTTTGCTTTATTCGTAGTTTTGCATCTCTTTGTTGTGATTATCTTTTTATAACGTTAACTTGTTATTTATTTGATTGTGTATATGTTAATTGGTTGGCAAACGGTGGCAGTCAAATTGTTTGACAATTTGCATTTATTTACGCATTAATGCACAAACTGTTCAGTTTTTTTATAATTAGGCATATTAGATATATTCTAGCTGAAATTTTGTTGCATTTAATAAATATATTAGGCTAATTATTATGATAATCATCGAATGGAATTATGTTTATGATCATTTTAGAATATCGTACACTTGTGAAGACAATGTTTTAAAACCAGTTTCATACAAGTTGATCGAATTAAGTTAGAAAGACCAGGAGGTGTTGCTTTTGTTATTCAAGAGAAGGTACGAAAGAGAAAGATTAAAATACATCTAACAGTCCCTTTCGAATTCATGAACCAATAGCGCGTCATGGCTCCTGGGAATGTTTCAATTGTTTTCATATTATATAAAATTTGTAGTAAATCTTCTGTTTAATTTTATATTAATACTTACTAGTCGTATATTAGAGTGAATGATAGCAATGGACATTACCAAATAGACGTGTGATCTATCAAAGTAATAGAACCTTTCAATTCGTGCCATACTTTTTGTGGTTAGTATAAAATAAAAATTCTGTGTTCTCGTTTGAAATAACCATTTTCAGTGTATTGGATAGGTGTTAACGTAGGTTTTTTTCAGCGTATTCAAAACGGTACGTAACTATCATATAACTTAACCACTCTGAAGTTAGTTCGTTAATTGCACAATCCATTATTTAAGAATGGAATGGTGGCATTGACATTGCACAGAACATGCATATAGTATAGCTAAATTCCAGGTGATTAAGTGAAATGGTCGTACTGTAAGAATGTATCTATTTGTATCCCTTAAATTCGCAAACGCAAACTCTTTAGTATGCGTTACGTTTACGATACAACCCACAATTCCCACGCACATCTGCTGGGCATTTCCTGTGTAGTTAGTTAGAGCTTCGTATGTAATCAAATTACTTAATTAAATGTATTATTAATTAATGTGACGTTTCAAACGGTTTCATGATTTGATGTAATAGGGATTATCTACTTGTCAACATTTGCTATTAATCAAATTATTTGTAATTAATTGTATGTTTCAGCTCAGAGCTGTAGGCAAATGAACCCATCCTACGACGAAATAAATATATTATGTTCTGTAATGAATATTATTTTTATCTTTTTTTTCCTTCCCACTAGAGTTCCGAATAGGTGCAACAATATCCTCCTCTAGTCGGTGACAGACATATTTATCTGCCAACGTGACTTCATCTGTCAGTCCATCATGGTTGCTCAAACACTAAAATATATAAATACGTTAATTAATTTCTTATGAAAAATCCAAAAGCGTATGTATAGTCGAGGTTGAGTAACGGCAATGGACTCGCCGCCTGTCACGTTGGCACCTAAATATATCTCTGGCGGAAAGTGGGTGTGTGGGTACTACCTATACACCTCTGCCTACACTTTAGGGGACCCTTGTGCAAGGCGTGAGGATAATTCAGTATTATGAACCGGACAACACATTTTAACAAGTTATTTTCAACGCATGTCCTGTTAATATATTTGAACACAGTTATACAGTTATATAGTTACATAGTTTTACATAAAAACTTGGTAGAGGGAAATTTTTCGAGGTAAGGCAAATACTGAAACATACCTCGGCTCACCTATATACCCATAGGCCTCCTAGAATGGACGCCATGCCACAAATAAGTCTAGCGCTGCTCTTTCTGTGGTCAAAATTGCGTTACTAATTGGTTGTGTATTCGTCTTCCAAATTTGAATTTGCCGCTCTCTGAATCCAACATCCGAGGCATAGGTCCCGACTTATGTCCCCCTAGATCCATGTCCGAATCAGATATGTGTTATTTCTGAACTGAAGTCTTCTTCAACTATGGGTGTTTGGGAAGGGAAAGAGCTCTTGCGAGATTGCAAGCTGTAGGGGTCACTCTCGCGGCTGCTGCCGTACGACTCCAGCCGGTCTACCTTTCCGACCATATCCGCCAGGGAAAACACGGCATTCTGCAGGTCATTGCGTAAACACAGCACTGTTTCTTGGAGTTTCAGCATAGAGTTGATCTTCGCATCTAATTTGGCTACTTTAGTTTGTATCAATTCGCGTGCCTTTTGCGTGTGACTCACCTCATTGTCAATCCTACAAGTTATCTCCCGTTTGAGCTCCTTAAGCTTCCTATCAAAGGCGCTGTCTTCTTTGCTGTCTCTGCGTTTCCGTTCGCCGGTGTTTGTTGATAACGTCCGGTACTTGTAGCCAGGGCTGCGAGACGTGTAGCAGCTCTTGTGAAATACCTCTGACATGACTTTTTTTAGCTAAGTAAGTGTTTTTGTCTTTCTCATATTTTTTTATAAAGCTTATTTAATATGTTTCCAGAAATTATTTATTCATATTCTTTGATTTATGATTACCTACGATTAATGTGAACGTCAAACTTTTGACAGACACGACAATTAAATACGTCACACGTTCAATTTTATTATTTTAGTATATGGCGATGTATAATGTTAATACAAACTCATAATACAAACTAATTCAAAAGTGTGCGCAAGAAGAGGCAGAGGAAGGCCACGTTCCAACTACCTGGATCAAATAGATCGGACTCTGAAGGACGGGAACGTTAAGAGTACTCGAAACCGACGAGCATGTATGAAGAGACTGATGAATGTGGACGAAGCGAAAGAGGTATGTAAGTCTAGAGAGAACTGGCGCTCTATACTCTCTGCCTACCCCGTTAGGGACTTGGTGTGATGATATGTATGTATGTATGTACAAACTCATTTAATGTTGAGTGAATAATACTTTTACTGTGACGCCATCTAGCGACGTTTACGAAAAGCTCTTCCAATTCATGTATACTAGACCAGTTGTTGCGAGATGGTTTGGTAGCGGAAGGACAAAATTCTGATATATTGAGGTTAGTTCAAAATTCAACCGATAGATAGCTAGCCAATCCACTAAAGAAAATTACGTATAAAGACTGGGTACAATTTTATACTACGGTAATACATGTAAGCTTATATTTAATACTGGTTAATTGCGTAAGTGTGTGAGTATAATATTCTCTTTTTTATAGCATTGTGGTCATGCGTGCCCTATAGTTTCATTATCTCCTTTAATTAATCGATTTCCTATAAAATACAGCATGAAGTTCTTCAAATAGGGTCTGAAAAGGTTCTTGCACAGATACCTACACATCATCACGCTGAGACTGTCAGCACCAGTTCTCTCGAGCAAAGATTACTATTGTATACTCTCTCGAGACCTCATTCGATTTATCCACATTCATACATATCTATTTAAATGGTGTATTCAAATAAATACTTAACAGGAAAACTGTTAAGTAATAAAATATTGATTTTAAGAAATGTTATTCAAAATAAAATGCCTTGATCGCCTTCGTTACGCAACACATGAGCATAAGATATACCTATATAAAGGGCCAGGTTTAAGTAGTCTCACTGATTAAAAGGACACAACACATCTTACAAGTAAATTTAGAATTTTTTAATTCAATTACCACCTTCCAACTTCTTCTCTTCTTAATTGGAGGAAAGAAAGAAAGTACCAAAGGCACTGATCTCGGATGTGTCGTGTAAGTTTCATTTACATTCTTTTAGCAGGCCTCACTTAACAAGGCTTTTTATACTAAAGGTTGGCCTGATGGTAAGCCTATATATGTCTATAGATAGACGCTTACATAGCCTTATTCTTAATAGCTCGCAGAAAATTGACGCAGGAGTATCGCTCGCTCACTGTCTACAAAGTAGGATTTTTATGTGTGTTCTAGCGGTGAAACTTCCAAGGGGAACCGGTTCTTCCTTATACTGTTAGCACAGCTACCCCACAGGGAGACATGGAAGAGTTATTATGAATGTAAGGTACAGCCACACGTGAGTTAGCTACGGTAGTCATTCACCATATGGTCAGCTCTAGACTTTATTACCAGAGAAATTTTTTTTTACTCATGAGAAAGTATAATTCAAAATTATATAATTGAGGTCTTATTTTTATATTAGAACTATGAATTAAATGCGCAGATTTTCCGTTACTTTTCATTTAATTTAGTGTAAACAAAAAAAGGTTATTTTTACATGCAATAATTATATTTGATTTGATTTGATTTAAAGTTTTTTTTTATGTAGGTGTAAGTAGACTATTAAACTGTAGTTCATCATTCAGTGGTTCTATTGTATGACGAATAGTTGAACAAATGAAAGGCGCCCTGTAACAGAATCCGATCACACAATACAAGATAGTAATTTCAAAGGGATTCATACACCACTCGAAAATATAATACAAAAAAAAATTTAAAAACAATAATTTGGTTTCGTAGTTACAATGACAGAAAAACGTCACATTTTTTCCCTTCCATTGTAAGGACCAAACAATGCGTCCAGCAGGTTGGGACGGGACTGTATTATTTCGGGATAAATGTATATTTGATGAAGTGCAAGAGTCAGGGTAGTCTTTTGACAGATTTTCGGTAAATTTTGTTATTCGAGCACAATGTGGACTCAATCGGCCGCGAAGGGTTTGCACATATGGGCTCAATATGTCTATTGTACTGGGCTGGGCCTAATGACTGTTAGTGTGAGAACTTGCCTTATAAAATGTCCCTTTAAAAAAAACTTACGTGGTACCAGGCATTCATGTATGATTGAGTATATATATGGCTTTACTCTGTAGCAATATTTTACGCGAATAATTTACAGTGACATCAAAACTCAATAACAAAGTATTTAAGTTGTATTTTTACGGGTTCTTCTACTAATCCGTATACTATAATAATATAGCTGTTTTATATGAGTGATTCTATTATTATTTATTAATTTACTATTATACACTTGTCAAATTGGTTAACTGTCATTGCACATTGCGCTATAGCAGGCACAGCTTAGTTATTGAATAAATCAATAAATATGAATTAACTAATAATAACAACCTAAAAAATTCAGTCCTTTTGGGTGTTTTTATGTGTGATTAGGGCTGGCACTATAATAAATATAGATTACCTAAACCAAATCAAACAAATTGTGACAAGCAAATTGCTTTGATTTTGGACTTAAATAAGTTGAGTCTTAATAAAGTTCCTTGTCACCAAGAAAAAATAATAGTTTCCACTACTCTGGACGATTACTTTGAACGCCTGGCAGCCCTATTATCCTACCACTTGAGCTTATCATAGGTGCAGGTATGGTGTCTAGGGTGTATTCCACGCTCTCGAGCGGTACTCAAGGTTTATTGCATTCTTTTGAAACCATTTCTATAGAACACTACGTGTTTGCTCTTTCAAAACTAAGCGCCACTGGATTTTTTTTGCATCTAGCGTAGATGCGTAGTAAGATTTCATTAGAAATTGGTCGGTAAGGATAGATGGCTTAAGCAGGTAGGCTTTTTTTTTAAAACGTCGTAGATTTTACGGGTCTCCCCAGTTAAGTTTTTTCTCAAGTCTAAAGCGTTTCAGGTAACCGAGATATATTTTGCGTAAATAATGAGGACAACTTGTGTAATATAGATTAATAATAATACATAATTGATTATCTCTCTTGTTAACAAGCCGATAGAAATGCCATCTGTCACGTTAGTACTTTAATATATCACTGGCAAAAAGACTATGTTGACATTGTCGAAGATATTTACTCATCAAACCTGCCCCCCCGGGGTGCCAGAAGAAAAGGGGAAAGACCAGAGGGGAAAGCGTTGGAGATAAACGAATATATATTTATATTATTAACTCTGGCCACCGCCGTCTGATGTTTGCGGCATATGAGACGAACGGGAGACAGAAGAGTCTCAGAGAGACAGATTTTCCATGTCGACTTCTGGAAACCCATGTAATTTAAGGAACAAAAACACTCCAAAAATCCATTTTGTGTAAGGTAGAGCTGGATTGACCTAAAATTCCGTTGCTCGTTCGGAAAATTCTACGGATCACTAGGTATCAGTAGTATAGGACGTAAGCAGGATTTAGATCTAGCATCTCTCATTTAATGTTTCAATGCGTAAGAGGTTACAATTGTCTAAAATTTTATGAATTACTATATATCAAATTTGAGTGCGGTCTACTAACTCTGCAGCAAAGAAGAATGAATTAGTTCTCTTGTTCGCGTGTTAACAATATGAAGTAGATATCCTGAATTCCTCATTGTCGTAGTAGCTGGAAACTATTCTGTGGTGCAGTGTGTATGTATATGTATGTGTGAGAGGCATTATTTCTTCTTATCGGGTATTAGACACGCACGTTCCTCGGTCTCACCCCGCCTAGCTCGTCCACTGAGCATTCCGAGATAGTAATTCGACACCACTTTGACTAAGAAAAGAAAAAATGTAAATAATGTTGACGGTGCGCTCCGGGAGTTAGTTTTTTGTGTTGCCCGCTCGCCGTTGATCGGTTTTATTGGCCGCCGTGCTCAGGGGCCGCGTACACCCATAAAAACGCTCCTTTTATTGCTTTCCCCAAATACATTGTCCGATACTAGCCCTCGAGAGTATATCGAGATCATGGGACTAACAAAAACAGCCCGAAATTAGATCTGTCGTATTATGACACTGTAATTCTGAAAGCACCATTAAGCTTGAATACCTTGTAACAAGATATTGTTGACTGGTTCAGAGGTTGAGACAATAACGAAGGTTAGCATACCTAATGAATCCTCTTTGTACCTCATGTCATTTGATACCAATCTGGACGATCTAAACATACACAGCTATGTGAAGTGAGTGCCTATCTAGTCAAACATTAAATCCACAGATCATAAGACAAAAGCATGTATAAGTTTACCTATAATGTATTTTCTATAAGGCTGTCATCTTTAAATGGAGAACAATTGAAAAAGCTCTAAGAAAATACAAGCGTTATGTCGTTGAACAATGTGTCTCGCGCAGGTGCTAAAAGGTTTTCCAGTGTATTGGGTGTCTGGCGCGCCCGGCACGGTCCACGGCCGGTAAACAATGGCGCCAGGTCGTCGCCGCGGCGCCGCCTCTATTACCTCACGTCAATGGAAACGTCGCCTTACAGATAAAGAACACAAATCGTGTATGATTCTGGCAATATCTTTGTTTTTCTGTAAGCACTGCCAAGATTGTCAACGTATTTGTCTCGAGATAAACACTAAGTAGGCTCAGTCGGGCCCGGCATTCGGCGCGGAGTCGGGAGCCGCGGACAATGCGCGATGTTAATTCCTCCCGTAAAAGCTCTAATTGGTCGTTTTTCACCGGCGGCGAGGAGGACGGGGCCGAGGGCGAACAAAAAGTGTTGCCGTCGCGGAATGCGCCCGGTTGAATAACCAGCCGTCTGCGCGGCGACGCGACGGCACTTCTTATAAACAAAGAGCCTGTTGCGTAAAAATACGTTATCCCGAGCGTACATGCCATATCGCGGTGATTTATTTTTCGTGGCGCGGAGTGCGCATGCGCACCTCTCTCGGACTGACCGAGCTTATTTACGTTGCTGTTCGTTTATTTTTTCTCAGATTATCGGAGCTGCGCCAAGAATGTCGAAATCATTCAGGCCGGTAAGTGGGCAGAGGAATTTGCCATTCATATCACTGATGCCGTCAGAATAACCAAATGAGCTTTTGAACGTTATGTTTCAAATAGGACCTTCAATGAACACAATATTAGTTCTTATAAAACGTTATGTTTACGGCATAACTGTACCTACTAAGTTAATATACACACACAATAAGAAGTGTTAAATGAGTGTGTATATCGCATACAAAATTTTTAATGAAACGTTCTTTATAATTTCATATTTTTTTATTGTCCCTATTTATTATCTAAATTATTCGGAGTAAGTTCAGATGCATTATATTAAGTTATGCAGCACATTAGACACCAGTCAGTTAAATTTAAATTACTCTAGTATAAAATGTAGGTAGCTTTACTGTTAGGAAGGAAAATATATAAGAGGTATAAATTCAATATCAGTTGTGTACGGAACCGTTGGACTCTTCTAACCTACATTTCGTTTCATGTCCTCCGCGATATTTCGGTTAGGAATGTAGGTGTGTGTGTCACACTTATATTTTATATATTTTTTATATTACTAGACTAAGAAACCATGGCATGAGTCGTATTATTAACGTCGTTTGCTTTGGGACGTGAGTTTGTTTTATTTTTAACTAACGACATTTGCTTTAGCCTTCAGTCGGAGGCTGATTCATTGAAAAGACACTAAAATTAGTTTCTCATTTTTTGTATTCGCGTGGGATGTCGCCTTACTTATGGTATCCAAACATATTTTAATATATTTTACCTACTTTTATATATATTTAGACTCTAGGATCTTTACCATGTATTTGGACCGAGAGGTTCGAATAGTCGCCTGCAACACAAAGATTGCCAGTTCAAATCCCGACTGTACCAATGAGTTTTCCTTAACTTAGGTACAGTGATTAGTCACACCACGAGCTTTACAGTGAAGGAAAACATCGAGAGGAAACCTGCTTACGTTTGAGAAGAAATTCAAAGATGAATGTATAGTTGTGTCTGAGAAACAGCGATGGACTCGCCATCTGTTACGTTGGTACATAATATATCTTTGATATAATAATCCCGGATTTACCGAGCGCTAAGATCATACGATGTTATATTCATTTCGTAATGCCTGTGTATTATGGCAGGTTGTCGGCGGTCCCTAGTGAGGAGGCTACTTGTCTACCTGCCTGTAGGTACTCGCATGGGTGCTTCTCTTGCACGGAGGGATACCTTGCGGACCCTTTCCTGGCCCATTGTCGTGCAAACAGTCAACTGCCTCCTTCTATACCGTGCGAAAGCGAAGCCTTGGAGAATGTGCTTCATGGTGTCGTTGTCGATATGCCTCGTGTTGATCACCTTCTCCACACTAGGCCCGACCTATTGCCTTACAACTTGGGCAATAAATTGTATTATATTATTGTATCTTCGTAAAGAGGGTGATAAACCTCTGTCCCGTCCTTGATACTCCCCGAACTTGTACGAAGGCATGAAGATACATAACGTTTTTGTACACAGTTTAGACTAGCAGAGCTAGTTTGCGTTACTGCCACGTTAAGTCCGTATTCCTTATACGCTCGTGTCAAGGTAAACAATTTACCGTACCGTACACACAAAAGAAAGACGTGCTTTGTTATGACTGCCTAATCAAACTCTGCATAATGATATATACGGACGCACCTATTTAACCCCATTAAACGTACCCAGTTGAACACGAGCGTACGATCGAGTAACGACAAACAATGTCGAGTAGGCGTGCCGTACGAACGGACGACACGACATCAAGTACCAAATAATACACATTGCATGCACTCAGTGCCACGCCACTACTATAGGTTATTAAATTACCTTCTCGCCAGCGAGTCACGTTAGCGCCTCAATATATATCTCCGAAATTCTTACCCTTACTTTGGGAACCTTTATCTGTGAGGAGAGAATTCGCCAAGAAGTTAAAATACAATATAGCGCCCCAAGCAGCGCTTTAAAGATTTCTGCATTAGCGTAACTACACTGTGCTTGATAATCTGAGAAGCAATTCAAAGGCGTATGTATAGTCGTGCTTGAGAAACGGCGATGGATTCGCCTGGCACCTTAAAATATATCTCTGGCGGAAAGTGGGTGTATGGGTATTACCTATACACCTCTGCCTACCTCTTCGGGACCCTTGTGAGAAGGCGTGAGGATATATAAAATAGATTTTCAAATGTGGTCAGTGTCTATGTATGCATGTCATCACGCCTACTCCCTCACGGCGTAAAACAGCGCCAGCTCTCCGTAGACTTACTAACCTCAGCGCCATGGTCACCGGTATCGTGCACTCCTGACATTACCATTCTTGATAGCTTGATTGATCGTTCTCTAGGTATTCGGAACGTAGTCTTCCTGTCCTTCTTCTAGACACGGTATCTGTTTGCTTTGACATTATTACTTCACTCAATACGCACTATATGCTCAAACCAATGTATCATGAATAACATTTTAGATTAAAGGTCCGTTAAGTCTTATTCTGTACCCTTGATAACCATTATGCAAAATTTCATGATGACTGGTTTAGAACACTGACTTTCGCATTTATACATACAGATGACGCTTTTTCTCATACGAAGCTCTTTCGCTTCGTCCACATTCATGAGCATCTTCATACATGCTCGTCGGTTCCGAGAACTCTTGACCTTCCCGTCCGATCGATTTGATCTATCTTTCGTTCTAATTTTCGTTTTTTCTTATACGATTGGATTGATTCACATTTATCGTTTAAAAAAAGAGACTAAGATTCGAGCTGTGCTGTACACTAGTACCAAGCATCATTATGCTCGACAGGCGCGGCGCGGGCGCACATAAGGGTCATTATACCTCAACCTAAGCTCACACTCGCCTCGTTTCAACATGATTGTATTCACTTCAAGTGCCGCTTCATTCGTAAAGGGGTACTTTAGTTGGTTTTGCAATTCACGTTCGTAGTGACAACATCTTTCTTATCTTAGCTTACGTTGAAACTGTAGCTTTATTTAGAAAGTCTAAATGGTGCAGTAGTATTTAGTAGTACTATTTTCACATGAAGTAAATTTGCATGAAGTTTTTACTGGTAAAGCATAACTACCTCGAAGGCAGAGGTGTGATAGTACACCTTTTTACGCCAGAAATTATATTTAAGACGGCGAATTCGTTTCTTATTTCTATTTCTTCTTATAGACATACAGGCATTCTTTTCGATGTATTCCTTCACCGTAAATCTCATGGTGTTAGAAAAAGACATGGCACGGACTGCGAGAGTTTGAACCCGAAATGAGCCTACAACCATGCCCCACGCACTTTCAACCTATTCCAAAACCAGTAGCTTAACTCAACCTTCCTTAAAAAGTGTTGTCTTCATTTAGTTCATCACGTCCGGCTGCCTATAAAAAATGCTAATTATTCCGAATTCACATTTAATTTGAATGTAAAGGTACTTTACAATCATAAAAATTTTATGTGCCAGTCGGTAGGTTATAAAATCAACTTCTTAAGTTCTGCCAGATAAGCATTTCATTAATCTCGATACCGAATTGCCATAAACAGGAAGCCGAAAGCTGTCCAATCTCCATTATATCTTGTGTTATGTACGGTCGAGATAAAACTGGTAGCGACAAACCTACCTACTATATCTTATAGACTATAATGTAGAATGTAGATTATGAATTTTAATCATTTAAGAAACGAAAACATTGTTGAAATTAATTGGCGGATCCAAGGTTGTGGGGGGCGATGACCTTGCCGTGGTGGCTGCGCATACGCACCGGCGTCGTGCACTCGCACCGAACCAATCATTAGGTCCTTACTCCACAATACAAGTAGGAAATAACGAAGCCGCGACATGTTTGGCACCTCTGAGAATCTAAAATGAACTCAAATGATTAAACTTTGATAAAATTATATCTGTAGGCATTTTTAGTAGGTAGGTATTGTTTTTTTGATAACCGAAATTAACGATTTCTTTCAGTAAATTAATTTAACATTAATTTTTAATTTACAGTAAATACACAAAGAGTATTATTTATATTATTATTATATGCACAAAATATATAAAGTAACCAATGACAGACAATGTGAATGCAGCATTTTTGTATATTAGATCAGAATTAATAAAAAATTTACATAAATACAGAAAAATCCACACACAACCACTAAAAATGGCAATGCTGGAGATATGTAGCATATACTTTTTATGTTTTGTTCATGCCAACGTTACAGATGGTGATTCTATCGCCGTTTCTCAAGCACAACTATTACGTCTTTGAATTCGAACATTTCCTCACGATGTTTTCCTTCACCGTAAACCTTGTGTTGTGACTGATCATGTCTAGAATTGGGACACGGGATTCGAAATATCTTATTAATATAATAAATAATATCCTCACGCCTTCCCACAAGGGTCCCCGAAGGGGTAGGCAGAGGTGTATAGGTAGTACCCACACACCCACTTTCCGCCAGAGGTATATTAGGTGCCAACGTGACAGATGGCGAGTCCATCGCCGTTACTCAAGCACGACTATACATACGCCTTTGAATTTCTTCAGACGTATGCAGGTTTCCTCTCGATGTTTTCCTTCACCGTAAAGCTCGTGGTGTGACTAATCACTGTACTTAAGTTCAGAAAAACTCATTGGTACAGTCCGGATTCGAACTTGCGATCTTTGTGTCGCAGCCAACTACTCGGCCACCACGGCTT
>JACCPG010008205.1:0-63482 GCA_016069955.1 Drepana arcuata | reverse complement strand
GATTGTTGCGTCCGCTTTCTCTAATATCTTCACCCTAACCCCGCTCGGCTCGAAAACATATTTTCTTTGACGCATGTAAATTTGATATCCTCTGATTAAATAGATTGTTCATGAACCCTTCATAGAAAAGAACAAAGTGCTAGAAATATCGTTAGCTTATTTAAAGTCAGCATATCTTGAATATAGAATACTGTTTCATTGAATATTTGAAAAGAAAAAGTATGTCTCTAATGGCGTCGACTTTTCTTTACACACACAAAAAAAAACATAAAAATCTGTCCAGGCGCATAGGAGTTCAATGACTAACACACGGAATATATTAGATATTATGTTAATTGCCTTTCCGTAAAAAAATGTTCCAATAGTTCTAACGAATAAATCCAAATCTTCACGCCTTTCTATAAGGAACCGTAGACAGAGGTGTACCAAGCCCCCTTTTTACCAAAGATATAAGGTGTCTACGAGATAGACAGCGAGTCCGTCCCCTTCTCAAGCAGGTCTAAACATCTTTGCACCTAAAAATAGATCATGTGGAAAGTGGGTGTGTGAGTACTACCTAAAGACCTCTGCCTACCCCTGGGGACCCTTGTGGGAAGGCTTGAGGATATCTTTGAAATCTTACGGCTTCTAATAAACTCTGGCCAATAGACCTAAAAAATATCCCTAAAAAAAAACTTAAAGAGAAATAAATGAAAACGTCATATCATTTGCGCTTTACTCTATACAATAAATGTTAATTTCCCGTTAACATACGAAATTTACAGTAAGTTAATTGATCCGAAGTAAAATTATTCTATTCTGGTCTATTCTAATTACCGCTCTTAGATGACAACATAAGACTGCTGAAGCATATTTCTAATTGAGTCAGATATATTTACGTAGAAGGCTACTATTACATTCAGCAGGGATTAAATCATTCCTTTTTGATCACATGATTATTCTTCATAATCTTCGCCAAAACGATAGATACCAAGAGATGATATTAATTATTAGTTGTAATACATTTTTAGTCTTCTTGTTTATTTATTTAATTTTTTTTTGGTTAATTTAAAAATCCTTCGTATATTTTATATAAGTTTATAATATTATAAATGTATAACACCGGTTGATTGGTTTTTTATTCTTTTCACGATTTTTGTTAAACAAATACACTAAAAGAAAGACGAACTACGAATGAAAAAGAAACCAAGGGATATGTGCTATGATATCAAATATAACAAAAAACATAATAAAAAAATAATAATAATAAATTGCCTAATTACTCAAATAAAGCTTTTTCATCATTTAATTTAGCTAATTGCTTATTTACAGTACTACAGCTTATTTGCTGTAGGTTACTACAGCGTCAACAATCTTGTATTAAGGTATCTTTCACGGTTGTATACGTTTCTGAAAGTATACTAGGCGACATAAACTAGGAAATGCTTTATTTCCAACAGTGAGTACTCCTTAAGTACACGTGTACATTTATAGTAATAACCACAATTAAATTGGCTTGTGTAGTCCGTTATTTAAAAGAACAATAATTATAATGCCATCATTTTCAGAGACATCTAATGAATTTACTTGACACTATTAAAGTAGCAAGCTCTGCAAGGGAATTACATGAATGTTTCTAAAATATCATCAGAGATGGCGCGAGTGGCGATACACAATTGTTGCCATCTGTTTAAAGTTCAGTGAAGCTTTTAAGCACAAATAATTCTGATGGGACGTGAATACTGATCGCATGTGAACCTACAATGCTAATATGTATAATATACATATTTAAATAATCACCAAATGTATTGGTATGTATTGGTGTGTGGGTATTATCTATACACCTCTGCCTACCCCTTCGGGGACCCTTGTGGTAAGGCGTGAGGATATATATATTATTATAAATAATCACCAAAACTTAAAGCTTCTCTATATGCGAAGATTGAACCTGATTTACCATATATTTTCTATTATAGACATTAAAAATAAACAAAATTCAGGGGTTACTATATATTTTTGTACTTAAACAATCTTAATCAGTACCATCGTGTAGAATTGCTGCTGTTCTATAGCATTTTCAATAGAGGCGTTCCCCACATTAGGGTGGCGCCAAATCTGCCCCAAATAGCCAAAATGAAATGACGTTAGCGTTTAGACATGTATCGAGCATATACCAACATAACGCCTACATATACACCGCGTTACAGTTAAATTAAATCTAACCATTAGTGTCTTCATATGGGAAATAGGTGACCTGACATGCGGTGACCTCTGATACTTACATCATGATTACCTTACATAGATATATTGAAATATCAAATCATATCCTGTATTTCAAAAGTCCACACGGGAGGGTATACGTACATACATATCATCAAACCGAATCGCTAAGGGGTAGGCAGGGATTTTCTATATAATATAACTAAGGGTCAGACAAATAGTTCCTGAAAAACTTCGATGAACTCACATGGATGGAAATATAGTCACAGTGAAAAAAATACGAACTGCAAGTATTCTTATTTTGACTGCAAGGATTTATATTTTATAAGCCCGATCACCAAAGGCGTTAACTGTTTCTTCTAGAGAACAGTCTTCGCGTGTCCGCAATTTGCAAACATTTTTAAACAGAATTGTCTACCTAAGCCGTCTAAGAGCGTATGATGTTTGGATCTGAAAAGGGCGCTCATGAATTATTTATAATTTGAATTTGGAAAAAACGCATTGTTCCCGGATTCCTTTCAAGTTTCTGTTTCTGCTTACATACCACCCAGAAGTCAGACAGGATTTTGAGGATTCGGCCTCCTCAACTTAAAACTTTCCATACTCTTTTATTTCAGTTACGCTGCCTTACATCATAACAATTTATATGCATTTTAACGTGTCAAATCTCCATCCATTGACATGGTTATTATCAAATCTAAAGTATAAAATAGCCTTTAGATTTTTAGAACCTAAATAATGCAAGCACAATTGATGTATTATACGTAGTAAAGATTAATGATCGGTTGAAAATAGTAGACAAGTTAAGCGTAGTCTACTCACAAATGCCATTGTAAGTGGCAATGCCATTGATGGCGCCGTTTGTGAGGACCGGTGCTGGTGGAGGTTTGACAGCGTCGGGGCCGTAGCTTGCGGCCCATGAGGCTGCTGCAGCTGCGGCTGCCGCTGCCGCCGCACACACGCTGCACTCTGAAACAATCAACATTAACTTTATAATATGTAATTTTTCTCTACGAGTGTTTGCCATTTAACTCCTAAATTGCTGTTCTTAAATTGCTCCTAAATTGTTGTGCTTGTGTGTATATGTAAGTAGTTTTTCCAAATGGATTGGAATTGACATACAATTGAAACCGTTAGACGGCGCCGCGTGTGTGTTTCTTGAGCTTTTACTCTGTATATTTTCGACCAATCGAAGCTGGGCAGAACAGCTACTGTATCATACTAATATGTTCATTATTTCAACGGTATTGCCATAGAAGGTGGCAGTGCCGCCAACCTATTTGGCACCCTTCCACGTAACGGGACACGTACTTGGTACATTTATTCTATTTATAAATATTTACCCTTGCAGTTCGTTTAGTATTTAACTTTTTTATATAGTGTTGTAGTTAATTTATATATTAAAGAACTTACATTGTGAGACAACACCCATTGTGATTTGGATTTGTTTTGTACTTATAAAAATAATGAAACAGATAAACAATGCCCAAATTCTGGAAGAAGAGGTAGACGAAGGCCACGTCCTAGCTCCCTAAATCAAATCGATTCGAAACTCATGGACATGAACAGTAGTGTGCTAATAGTATCTGGGCGATACTGTGTGAAGGTGAATGAAGCGAGATCTTTAAGTTAAGTGCGCTAATAAGGTATGGTTTGGTATATGTCTGCCTACGCCGGGTACGAGGAGGCGTGATGACGTACACCCGATAATGAGTACCTAAATTTTAATACAGCGCCAATTTTATGATAAGCAGCCTAAGTCAATAAGGTGGAAGTCAATGGAATGGTGGTAAAAAAACGATATATCGTCGAAATATTTAGATTCAAGTACATTATAATAAAATGCATGGTTCACCCCGTTGATGTCGAATATACGGAAACAGATTCAAGACCTTTGAATGTGTTCCCATTGTTTCCATGTGTGTGAAATTTTATTATTATTAATGTGAAGAAAGATATCATGAGAAATAGTACGAAAGAAATGCAAACCGCATCTTATTTCGTGTCGGAGAGAAAGTGCGCTTATAGGCTAGCTGTTCCGTGTCACTCAAATATTACACCAGTGCCTACCCCTTTCGGCGACGCGTTACGTTATATGTATATGCCTATTCGAGCTAAGAAAAAATATTGAAATATATTAAATGAAATTCTATCTTGGTATATACACCACTTTTTTTTGTAATGAAAAATATTTTATCCTAACTTCTTAGCTGGGTTTTGGTATTTTAGATATCAGGTGATAGTCCACTCTAATGCTATACAGCTGTCTGTCATCTGGAGATGACACATCGATGGTTTTTAGCTTTCAACCCGAGCACCTTCAAGCACCCTACCTATCCTTTCTAACATAATATCTTTATGTAGAAATACATTTCCACATTTTTTGAGCGCAAAAACGGTAACATATGTTTAAGATATAGCCTTTATCAAAGTATGAATATACTCATCGTGTTTAACGTATAATTATGTATATTGCTCACATTTTAATATGTATGTATATGTTTTGAATGAACTCAATATCGATATTTCAAATGGATTAAAATGATGTAAAATATGTAACGTTTCCCATCCATGTACATTAAAACATTTATATATTTTTGAAAATGCGAAATCTTGTAGCTGAATGTTGGTGATATGTGCGCGTTATTGATTGAATAGTTTAACCGTATATACAAAACTCACCCTTCATGTACACGAGCCGCCCCTCCTCAGCGAAACCTATCGAATGATACACCACAAACGTGCATTCAGGAACATTGATACATGGTCCTTATAATTGTACGACACATTGTTCAATAAAAAACTGATAAAATTCGACAATTGACGCGTACTTTGAAAATAAAAACGCGGACCTGCGCGTTATTTCTCAGGCCTTGTTCAATAATTTAACGGAACGTTTATAGGTTTTTGTATTGTGTAATAAATTAAAATTATATTCGTGCATGGTAGAGCAGTGACACGCGTGGCGATTAGCGAAGGACTGCGTGGTACGTTTCGCATAGGATGGGGAGTCGCGCATGGCTGGGGGATCCTCCTCGTATTTACTACTAGTAAATACTATATTCATTGTTCATTGCGCTTATTTTCACTAAGATTGATACAAGTATTCCCATTATGTATATACCTTCTCAAAAATGTCTTCACAATTTTTATTCATATAATTTGATATCAAGTGTAGGTATAATGGCGCCATTTGTTGTGCGCCATGTTATTATTATATTATATTTACTTAAATTTATATTTACATATTATACATACATATATGTATCCAATAACACTTTATTAAGGCTATGCCCAGCGGTTTCATCTGAGTAATATATAATTTCATTTCTAAACTGGATCACCTAGTAACTGAAATTGGTTAATTAAATTTATTTAATTAAATTTTTATCATAAAACTTCCATAGGAATTTTTCACTTCATCGTTTAAGAAGTTTGATATTGCTAGCTACGAATTAACCTAACTAAACACTTAACATATTTGTTAAGCCTTCTTTTCTGGATATTTACAAATACAATTCACAGATGTGTCCAAAAGTAGAACTTTGGAACGAGATTCATTCATGAATACGTATAAACCTCGAATGTGTTTGGAGGAAGCAGCGGAGAAAGCGCACTTAACTTCCTGGATAAAATGAATCGTGCAATCAAGAAAACTTTAAATACTCGAAACTAACTGCACGTTTGTAAAGACTGGTGGATATTATTGAAGCGAAAGAGGTCTAGAGTTGAATGAGACTCCTTCATAGGAGTATTTATGTATGTAAATCGATATAACGCATGTGATTGATTCGTTCTAAGCTTGTCTAATCTGCAAGCATTTCTTTATTTTACTTAATAGTCACGAGACATGAATGTTTTCCGTCTATATTAGTATGTTTTACACATTATACATTGACCAAGAACAATTTATTGCAATAATCTACTAGACTTCTCTTGTATTCTATAGTGGCTAGCGCTAAACAAATACATATTTTCTTTGCTATTTGCAAGGTGGTTTGTGTACTGCACGCATCTTTGGGGCAAAATATAATGTTATGAAATAGGTATAAGAACTTTGAATGATTCAGTTAATGTAAATTAAGTAAAGTGTGAAAGCTTTTAAACTATTTACTCAAATCATTAATTCCGCTATGGCTTATAAACCGTAAGGGAACTACGTTCCAATATGCATATATTTTCGAACCAAGGTATACTAAAATATTTGATACACCTATATTAATGTTAAATTATATTATTTGGCATAAAATGTTATTGAAAGTTAAACTGTCATCAGATAAATTTAATCTGTAAATTATAATCGACATGGCGGCCATTTTTGCGAGATCTGAGTTGGACTGGAGCGCATGCGCTTCGCCGAGTGAATACAAACAGCCGGCCTCGCATCTGCTGGTCAGCTCGTGGACACAATACCCGCTAATGTCAACATCATTTAATGACATCTAAGGACAATATTGATTTGTGTTAATATACACATACATTTCATGAATTGTTCATTATTTCAAGGTTATAACTTAATTACTTGAGTCAATCACCAAAAGATACCTACAGTCTGGGCGGGCTATGTGAGATTTTTACTAACCAGAACTCTCCGTTAGCCGTCCTCTGTGCATAGAGGATTGTATCAGATTATTTTGTAAAACGCACCGATGCTCCAAATAACCCGAAAATAATTTCGTCCGAAATGACCGCCATTGGATCTTCGCAACCCACATCTATGTTTGAGACGTTGGATGGACTGCACACACATCAATTACGACTGCGAAATATATTAACGGGTAAAGCTTGCTATATTCTACAGTTGAGGTGGCTTAACTGAAATCAATCAGTGTTCCTTTTATTCCAATTCAGATATATATAAAGGAAAAGAAACAGCAAAAAGTAAAGTATAAGAAGTGCATGAAGCCATGGACATCGTACCATTACCTGACCCACCCTACGGCGTACGGGGCACCCGCGTAATGCTCTAAATTTTTTGCAAACCTAATGTTACGGGATTGGTCACGCATATTTTCGATAAATCTATGCTCTCTCTGCAAACTTGAAGTTATAACTGCAATGAAGATATGATGAATTTCTTTTCGAGCAATTTTCATTGTAATTTCATAATGTTTAATCTAATTCTCAATCTAATTTTCAATTATATGTTGATTTTTTATGCAAAAGAAAATTAATGCAAAAACCCGACTCTCGACATAATAAAATAAATAAATACTAACGAAATAATTAAAGTTACAAATATTAGTAAAAAACAAAGCCATAAATATCATGAGGAGATTCTATGAAATATTTACTTTTAATAAGCGTCCGGATCAAAGGTCCTTGTTATTTTGAAAATAGGGGAGCTTTTTTATGAATCAAAGCTGAAATTATTGTCAGTGCAAAAAGTGGATACAAAAAATAGAGATCACACGCGTGCCGCAGGACCACGCCAATCTGTAATAATGATACTATTTATGTGTGAATATAAATTATAGCTTTATCTATACACTATGATAGATGTATCGTATGATTTATATTTTAGTTAAATATTAGTTTGGTTTTACTTTAAATCTGCTTAAAATACACTGTTATAAAAGTGACCTCAATTATATTTATTTATCAATATTCTAATAATTGAATTTACTTAAACTACGGACGAAGCGAAAGAGGTTACATACCTCTAGAGAGAACTGGCACTCTATACTCTCTGCCTGCCCCGTTGGGACTCGGCGTGATGATATGTATGTATGTATGTAAACTAAGACGATCATTAAAATTCTAAAAATCTGTGCAGTTTTCGCTTTACGTCACAATAAAAGGAAGACACTCCCGACATTCGAGTAAAATGACTTAATTTTCTTAGTAATAACTCAAGACAAACAGAAACAAACTATTATTCCGAATGATACTGTTTTTAATTTAAGGTTTTAATTTAATTCTTATAATATTATTTTAACATTTCACAGCAACATTGTATCGATTTGGTTACTAAATTTATTCCTTAATTTGTATTTTTTTTTATCGAATCATTTTATCGAATTGATGGAATCCTATCCTAAATAGATGATATCGAAATATGTGAGATTACTTTTATTATTGTGACACACGCGCAGATGGTGATTAACAAGAGTCCGTTCCCTGTCAATCAATCAGGACAAGGGACAAATCCAAAAAAACTGACCCCTCGTTGACCATACGCAAAAAAACTCGAAAAAAATTCACAATTGCTCCAAAAAACCAATATAAGGGCTGCTAATAAAACCTCGATTTAATGGCGAAATACTTATTCAAACGGTTTGTAGCGCGTGCCACACCTTAAACTAATTGATGCTACTTTTCAATTACCTATTTTTGATATAAAGAAATCATATTTTATTCCTGATGGTAGATCAAAGAGAAGAATAATACAGAATGCACTTCCTAAACTGTTAAACTGATTTCATCAAATATCTTCGGATTTATCTTAAGATGATTGAATTATTATTCAAGGCTATGTGTTTCATCATTAGTTACTCCGACAAAAGTCTTACGCTTAATCTTAAATATAAGAAGTTATATTTCACATTAATTCTAGGCAGATAAAATGTACACTTTCTAGGTATTGCACAAGTTATTGAAATTACTACTTATTTTATTTATTGTTTTATTTATTTTTTATTATTTTAAAATACACATTAGAACAGCCAGTAGCCAATTACTCTAAATAGATAAAATTATATACACAGCATATACACAACACAAAAGAAAATATATAAAACAACATTCATACAATCGCCTCCCAATACTCCAGACATGCCGACATAATAGTCTGCCATAATGTCTGTGATTATTATCCTGATATGTAAGCAATATTAAGCTGAGTTTTGAACATGGTAATTATATTCAAAGCCATGATGAGGTTTATTGGTTCGATGCATCCAATGATCTTAGCATGATAATGTTGGAAGAGACTTTCCAAGACCTACAATATATGATCTCTTTTATTTGATGATCGCGGCGAGCGATAACCTTTGCTAATAGACGCTTACAATGCAAATAGCACCATTCGTGTGCTATCAATATATACTAAGAGTGGCAGGTTTATTAATTTATTGGCAACATTACGTATGCTGACTCGGACGTTTTGGCATTACACATAAACATATATACACGGGCATACACCTTTTAGCTAACAAGTGGATACATTTAGACATAGATAATATACAGGTATACAATCGATATAGATTTTAACCGAAGTACCTATCTACGTCGTAATCGAAGTCGAAGCTGAGTACTCAAGCTCACCACCATCACTCTATAAATAGAATAACACCAAAGTAAATTAAAATGTTAAAATTAAACTTCATACGTTCACAAAAGACTATGACTATGGTAAAAATGTTGGCACGTCTATATTTACACATAGCAAAATCTGTCATGCCTTCATTATCAAGCGTGGAGTGACGTATTTCTCGCTGCGAAGTGTTTCACAAGCCCAAATGCACAGTGGGGGCGGTTGCACCCCTCACTAAAATGTCATATTTTTTGCATTCTCATTCCTGCCTTCAGTTTACATATGCACGAAAATAAAAGCTTATTCCTTTGAATAGATGAATTTGATAAAACTGTGACAGGTTTAAGCTACGATGAGTTTGTTTATTAGCGGCTTCAGTTGGTATATTTGATTAACAAACACAGAACTTGTAACTGCATTGTATGATGAATGGATGTTATTGTTGACTGATTTATATTATCCTTATTGGTACTTTCGTTCGAGTACCTATCGAAACCAACGGGATGGCATGAAAAAGAAATATGTAAGTCTGAATTTATACCTAATGGCGCTAATTTTAAAACTACCCACCCTTGAGGGTAACTAGGGTTATTATAACCTGATGATGATGACTTCCTAATAATAAAAAAAACGTAAGAGCGCAGGTTGTTAATTATTAAATAACGTCAAAACAGCTGAACGGAATTGTTTGAAATTTGGCACAGCGATATATTATTAGCTGTAAAAATACAAAGTATATGTTTTATTCCAGAATAAAACTGAAATCAATTTTAAGACGAATGAAACTGTGGGGCATCGCTTGTCTCATATTTTAATGTTTATCACAATTTTACATTGTAAATCTAATGAAGAAAACTATTCCACCTTTACTAACATTATAGAGACAAGGGAGAGTATATTTGTTTGTTTGAAGATTGCTACTCTCAAGAATTATCAATTACTATAAATATATAGTAATATACTACAGACATATACTATAAATATATATATGTATACGACTAGTATTATAAATGCGAAAGTTTTTGAGGATGTATGTTTATTTCGCTTTCAATCTCGCCAGAACGGCTGAACGAAATTGGATGAAATTTGATACAGAAATTAATTATTGGCTGGATCTACACGTATAATACATATGTTCTATTCCTGAAAAAAAACTACAATCGATACCAAATATTACGCGTGATAAATCGCTGGGCACAGCTAGAATGAAATACAATTGAATAAAAAAACAGAACCTGCTTTAAACTATGCCTTTAAAATCTTTCTTTTTGATGTTGCAAATTAAAAAAGTGGTTTTAAATAGAAAAGTGTGTAGAAAAGGTATTTTGCTATTAAAGCAATATCACACACTCAGCTTGGACACTTTGCTTACTCGTGCAATGCACAAATACTATAGATAAATACTAACATTGTAAACCACCTTTTTTTTTCTATCTACCCATTTTTTAATACTAAAGAATACATGTCTCGAATCTCTACGATATGTTATATTTTGGTGAAATTGTCTTTGCATCATTTCTCTATTCGTCAGTGGAAAGGGCGAGCACCCTTGTAGGTCGACAGCGTTGCTATTGGTTGTTCGGTGAAGGGACGCTGCGCGTAATGTAAAGGGTCGCCCGCGAGACCGCGCAGCCAATCAATTCGCTCATTTTTTAAATAAATAACTCAAATGATAAAAAACGAACGCGTTTTTTACACGGTTCCCGTTGCCTATATACCGTTTTATTATGTAACTGTTTTGCGCAATGATTAATGACGTGAGTAATGCACTCTATTGTGATCCTTGAAGATACATAATGATATTGAAATGTAGATACGAGGTGTACATTTTCTCATAAAGTAATCACAATAATTATATGCTAAGAAATAAATAACGCCCTGTTATGACACTGATGCACTTATTATTTTTTTTGTTTACCACTTGGGTGGCAGACAAGCATGCGGCCTGGTGGTAAGCGGTTACCACCGCCTATGGACACTTGCAACACCAGGGGTATCACTCGCGCGTTGCCGACCTTGCAGGAATCTTTTATGTCATATGTCACCTGCATTGGCTTGACCCCGGTAGCCAACACAAAAACGAAACGTTTGAAGTAAAAAATATATTTACCCAGCTGGAGCAGTAGCTCTACCATTTATCAATTAGCAAAATGAGAAGGCGACAATGGCAACATTAGTATTTTTGTTGAGGAACAACGGCTTTCTACTGGCCTTTACTCGTTTAAGCAATTGAAATTGTAAGCGTCCAGAGTCCAGACCTATCCTATCTATTGTAGTTGGCATCATTATGAAGCTATCACAAGATTCCATTCTTTCAAAAGTTGACTCAACAAGGTCATATAGGGCGTAGTATGAGAGACGGCAACATAGATTCCATTTCTCACATTGGAATCTTAATACATCACTGCCAACTAATCGATAGAAACCATTATTTCACGTGGCAGTTGTGTAGGAAAAGCGAAATCATAAAAGTCAAAAAACAATACAACAAGTTGCCCAGTGCCTCACAGTTTCATCTGCGCTAATTCGATTACATATCATCACGCCGAGACCCTAACGGGGTAGGCAGAAAGTATTTACAACTCTTTCGCTTCGTCCTCATTCATCAGTCCCTTCATACATGCTCGTAGGTTTCAAGTACTCTTGACGTTCCCGTCCTTGAGCGTCCGATCGATTTGATCTAGGTAGTTGGAACGTGGTCTTCTTCGGCCTCTTCTTGCACACACTTCATACATATACATATTTATACTGTCATAAAGTATAAATAAATGTGTATTTTTATTTTCTACTTTTTACATATATTTTATATTATAAACGATCGAGCCTTAGTATTCCGGTACGTTATCTGGCATTTTACATATGCCATTCCTTAATCCAGCGTATGATCTATTTCTATGGCAAATTTCATCCAATTCCGTTCAGCCGTTCCGGTGTGATTGAGTAACAAACATCCATCTAAACGTTCACATTTATAATATTATCAGGAAGTAATAGTATTAGCATAGGTTTACTAATACTTAGTCTATTTTTTTTTGTATATAATTATCTGTGTTTTGATCATATATATCTAGTGTAGTGTAACCATGTAAATACTCCTTATACAGTGACCTTACATTAGTCACACTACGAGCTTTACGGTTTAGAAGCCTGCATACGTTTGAGAATAAATCGTATAGAATCGTGCTTGAAACACGGCTAGGAATTCACTATCTGTCTCGTTAGCACTTATAATGTTTCCGGCGAAAGTGGCTGGGTAGGTGCTACACACCTCTGCCTACCCCTTCGTTTAAGTAACTATTGAGACAATAGGGGTCTCGCCACTAGCTGAGTAAAAAGATGTTTATGTGCCATTAGCTTTGAAGTCATTCCGATTTAGCTAATTCCTTCATTCATACTATATAAATATATCGTTGTCTAGTTACCATAACACAAGCTTTGCTTAATTTTGGACTAGGTAAATTTGTGTGGAATTGTCCCAGGTATTTATTATTATTATTATATTATATCCTCACGCCTTCCCACAAAGGTCCGCGAAGGGGTAGGCAGAGGTATATAGGTAATACCCACACACCCACTTTCCGCCAGAGGTATATTAGATGTCAACGTGACAGATGGCGAGTCCATCGCCGTTACACCAGCACGACTATACATACGCCTTTAAATTTCTTCTCAAACGTATGCAGGTTTCCTCTCGATGTTTTCCTTCACCGTAAAGCTCGTGGTGTGACTAATCACTGTATTTACGGTATTTATTGTTATTATTATTATTATATTGATAAACCAAATCTAGACACGAAGATCTCCTGAAACAGTAAGCAGAGGCCGGAGATGCACTTTCGGAGGCTCTTGTTGCTAGAAGTTGAAGTTGTTACAAGCTAGCCTGGCTGAAGGCTAAAATAGTATACGTTCCATTGCACGTGATCATAATCGATTAAAATAAAATATTCATAGATATTGTATCTCAAAGCGCATCTATGTCAGATCTTTGTACTTTTAGTCATTATCTAGTCGGTATCTAGTATACCTAACCATAATTACCACCTAACCTTTTGTTGAACCAAATAGCTACTGCAATTAGTTTTCCTACTGTTTTTGTAAATGTTGGTAACAATTTATTATTAACACTTATTTATTTATATTATATATTAATATTACTTATTTATGTGAACCTTTTTTAATTTAACACGAAGCATATTAAACTTAAAAACTTACTAATTTAAAAATAGTGATTGTGCTACGGTAGCGACATCTGTGTAAACACAGCAGTACTAGCTTTGGTTGTGGCGAAATAGCAGTGCTTTTACCAATTCATAAAAACATCTGCCTTCAAAATGTTCCTGTAACTTATAATAAAAACTACGCTTATAATATTTGCTAAGTCTAATAGTAAGTAAATTGTATTGAAATTGATATCAACGTATAATGCTTTATTTCCAGTACAGGTAGTAATTGCAGTATTTGCCTTTTCCCTAAATCGAATTGGGCTTCATTTGCCGTCAAATCAGTTTGCTTGCATGAAAGCAAGTCCCCACGTTTGGTTCAGTTTGAGATATATTTTGTTATAGGAAATACCACTAGATGGCGCAGCATATTCCACATAGCCCGCCTTGAAAGTCTTGTGTTGTTTTACCTAAAGATTACAATGTATACTATAACAGTTTTACCTATGATACGATTAATGTACATGTAGCATTACTAAAAGCTCTTTCAATGCAATTAATATTTGATTAATTAAAATGTGCATTGGCATTTAGTTATGGGAATTATATACATATCCGGAAATGTAAAATAAAGGTTTTAAATAATCACAAATTTGTTCAGGTACCACAATTTTTTTTTTTTTTTTCTTAGGTGTTTGAATAATTTATTTGAAGGCTTTTTAGATCACTATAGTCATTCCAAGATCTTGCATTGATAGAAATCGTATAGATTTATATAAAAAGTTGTTTCAATTCAGAATTGCGATCTCCTTTTTTTAGCACGTTAGAGAATTGTTTGTTACTTTAGTACAAAATGTTAGTGCAACAAAGCGGAAATTACGTTGGGACTTATAACATAATGACGGTGATAACGGACCCTGGTCGGGTGCGATTTATAAAGATTATCCCGGCGGCGGCGGTGGCGGCGGTGGCGGCTAGGGCGAGGGCCGGCTAACGGGACCGCGTGTTTCGATTTCGTAGAGCATTTCTCCGCGCAGTCCCGTTACTCGGCCGAAAGTACTTTTGTTGCTTGCGCGCACCGCGCTCGCTCGCTTATACGACCGATCGCTCGAGTTCACTGTATTGAGAACATTGTGCTTGTTTAGTCGCCATTAAGACTTTACTCAAAACAAAGAACACCTTTGAAAATAAAAATGGCGTTACGTGGATAATGTATTCAGTTATCCACGTACAGTTATGTCTTTGTTAATGATCTGCATAACATTTCACGAGTTCATACAGGGTTCAAATGTATATAATATGCGTAGCTTTGCAAATACCTACACCAGAAACAAAATTATTGAAAAATATTTATCTCTATAAAAAGTCGATAAAATTTTGTGGCAAGTTGTGTAAGCGAGTGGCCTTGCGAGCGGAGCGGGTCGTTGACTGCAGTTTACTGTGGATGATGTTTACTTATCGACGAAGTGAGCGTAACCGAAACGAAAGTTCTAGCTCCAAACTTTATACCACAAAAAACAGTCCTCATTTTTGTCCATTCGTTGGATAAGCTACGTCGTAACCTTGTTCTAAGTACTACGCTTAAGCTTGAGTAAAAATATAATTTGGTTTCTTCTAAGTAATAGATCTATGCTATTCTGTTATTGCTATTCAATTATTAACGCAAAATATAATAAAAATTACAGCGGGTATTTTTTAAATAAAACCCGAGCCATTAAAAATCTGGTTTGAATCTCGTGGACCCTTTAATAAAAGAGCGCGCAATTTTTTAAATTAAATTAGTTGGTAATATTCCATAGAGTTGGCGTATCGCGGCGGTGATGAGGCTGCCGGCTCGGTGACGTAACTCGCGCAGTTCGATACTCTCGAAAGGCTGTGAGGTCGTCGGCCGCTAGACGCGGAACCACAGCCTACGCGACTGCTCAATTAAACATTCCGCATTTACATTATACATACCATATGTACCATAACATCATATTTACACGTCAATTGTATGTACACATATGTATGTAAACACTCCATGAATCATATTCCAAACAATTGTTTTACCTTGATTTATAGATAGAGTAAAGATACCTATTACTTTATAGAAAATAGTACGCTCAATTTTAGAAATAATTAGCTTAATTAACATATTTTTTACCTGCGACGTGGATTACATTTGTAGATTAATTTTTTTCCCACTGATGGTTTTGCAAGCATTTTTTTTATAAATAAATTTCAATATTACTTATAAGTAAACGACGTATCACATTTTTTATGTTCCTATCTATATCCGGATCAAGTCATACCACACACATACAATGGCCTAACAATCGAAAACAGTTAAACATGTGATCTAGATCAGAGACAAAACGTATAGCTGGAGGTGTAACGTTACTCGTACAATTTGTGCACACATAGAGCTCGAAAGATGTAAGATTTAGGCATAGCAAGGCAAGTGCAGTAATGAGTACAAGTGAGAGGCGCGAAGGGCCGAGTTACACAAGGGTTACAAAACTGTGGCAATGAACCCCGCTGAACCTGAACCTTGCAAACCGCTAGTCGATGTTGGCAGCCAGCCTTTCTCAACCTTTATATATACATCAAATATAAAAAACTATAACTTTATGTTTATATGATGATCGTAAAGGTTTTATTTACTGCTTAACTGATATTTTAATAGTTTAGTAACCAACCACGTTCTAACTTCCTAATCCTTCAAATCGATCGAACTCTGAAAGATGGGTACATCAAGACTATCTGAATCCGGTGAGCATGTTTGAAGATATATATAGATAAGTAGAAATATGTGGTATGTTACTTAAGAGTCCGAGAGTAACTCTACAAACTCAAGAGGTAGTTGGGAAAAGAAGACTCCGCAGCCATCCAATTTTCGGAAATCAAAAATGGATATATATCTTTTTAATAATACTAACTAACCATCGCCTATGGGTAAGTTAAGTATAAGATCACCATCATCATTTACTCGCAGCTAAGTGTGTAAATTAAACCATTACATTAAAATTCAATAAATGCAGGGGAAAACGTTGGGAGCCGGTGGAAATGAGTGCTGCGCAGTCTCGCGCGGAAATGTTACCTGCAGCCTGCGCCGCGCGGTGCAATGCGGAAACTAACTTTTTGCCCCGCGGTGTACAATACTCTCCCCGCTGCTGAATAATTGCTCCACGAGCTGTTAAGTCTAATAAAAACAACCACTTATCATTTTAATAACGCCATTGATTACTCTATGAACACGAAGAAAGTGCAGCTAATATTTTGTCATGTATACATTTTAAAATACTCATTTTGTATTCATCAATTAATAATATGAGTGCTATCATCTGTTCTCTTGATCAAAATTACGTTCTATGGGAACGTAATTTTGAAAATTACGTAATCTTAACAATATTATAGTAATGGTCTTTTAATGAATAACATCGATCAATTTCTCGTCTAACGTCACAATTAAAACAAAAGACACACATCGACGCAGTTGCTTACAAACGACATCAACGAGCGCGGCTACACCGCTGTGCGCCTGATTACTTACATCCATAATTATGACCAGACACTCCAATCAAGTGACAATAATTTGTCCCCCTAATTAATACGTCGATTTAATTGAAATATTATATTTTCGTAGATGTTAACTCGTTTCATTACCTAAATAAAGACAAAAATATGTTTCTATTTGTTATAATATATCCTCACGATATCAAACAAGAGCCCCCTAAGGAGTAGTCAGAGGTGTTTAGGTGTAGTACCCACACACCCATTTTCCGCCTGAGATATGTATATTATAGGTGCCAATGTGACAGATGGCGAGTCCATCGCAGTTACTCAAGCATACACATTTGAATTGCTTCTCAGACGTGTGTAGGTTTCCTCAAAATATTTTCCTTCACCGTAAAGCTAATCTGAAGATAAAGATAAAAGATAAAGACGCTATACTTAAGTTTAAAAATACTCATTGGTACGGTCGGCATTCGAACTTGCAATCTTTGTGTTGTGGGCAGCTAATCGAACCCCTCGGCCACCACGGCTATTTGTTACATAGTATTATGATGCAATAATTATTTGGTATAATGTATTCACAATTTGACGTAAACACGTCACACAAGGTAACATTATTGTTGTCGTCTTCACTATCGTTACAATATAATTCGCAAATAATTTACATTTGTACAAAATGTAATGTTCTAAAACCGATCACCAACAAAATTATATACATTATACTAATTATAATTATCACACGATATAAATAAAATCGAACAAAAGTGTTGGTTATATATAAAATTACATAACAAACAATGCAGTGCAACAGTGCATGTAACAATAAAGACAACATGCCAACCTACTTTTGTGGAAAGCTAAAGTGGCCTCAAAATATTGTAAGCAACGATTAATGATCTAAATAGTAATGACTGAAACAAGGAGTTGTCTCATCAGCGCTAGCACTTAACTATAGTTGTAGCTATATATGTAGCGCTAGTAGTCCATACCATAAGTCACGTGAATTAGTTAGTAGAATTAGAGTTAATTCTGCATAGAATTCTATGCACTATAACCAATGTAAAGCTTAAGCAATTAAGCCATAAGGTAATTCGCGACACGTTTTGGAACAGGTTGAAAGAATGTTACAATTATAACTTATCAAGGGGTTCTTCAAGGCAAGGGAGACCAAGCGGGCCTCATGCTTATTTGCCACCTTCGTGTTATATAAAAAAAAAAACAATCATTGTCTACGCATGAAAAATGCACGTCATAGGGATTATCTTACAAGATTTGCTGTTATCATATTTACAACCAGAGACTTCGGTAAGACCTTAAAGGCATCTATGAATTTAAGCTAGTAATCTCACATTGTTGCAAATCAGTGATCTGAAGATCCGAAAACCTTATTGAATCGAACGTGAGCCCCGAGTGGCTGCTTTACAAGTGAACATTTACAGCAGGCGGCCACCACGCTTCAGTAATTATAGTATCCAAAATTTTATCTGCACGAGTAGCACTGAGTTTATATTAGAGTCACTAGATGCCTTCACGGTTGTATGTAGCAATATTTGAACTAATAAATAATAATAGCTTATAACGTGTCACGTGGCTGTGAAGCCAGAAACAGAGATTGGTTGTCGCGAAGTGGTGGATTCGCGCCAAACGCAGGCGTCGTCGCGCGGTCATCGACCCGCTCACATGCTCGATAAAAGTAAAAACTTGTACTCTTGCGCTGCCTTTCTTATTACAAAATGTTTCTCGCAATAGGTATCAAATGTTCAAAGATTGTGTGAACAGGTGATAACATTAAAAACCAGCTCGGCTACTCCACCTTTCATATTTGAATTACTACCAATTTTTTTACTCAAATGTGAACTTCAAACTGAACACCCATAGTACTTTAATAATATAAAAAATAACAAGATAAGATAAATAAGTAGACGTTATGGCACAGCTTGCATATTTGTATCGGTAAAGGTTATTGAACTATCAATGTTATAGGTAGATATTCATAACATTCCCTAATAGTTTATAAACATGATATTTGTGTTTTTTACATAAAGATAATTGACGTTTACAGTTATGAAAATTGTTAAAAGAAAAGAATACGTCAATTATGTATCATCACTAGAATATTAGAAGGCAACAAATGAAAATGATGACTTTGAACTATGGAAAACGATTATCATGTAACGACAGTGTATTTTTTCTATATTATAGAAAAATATAACATAGACATTAGTTTCAATAGATGGCAAAGGTTTCCGTGAAGCTTATAGACTTGGAAAATTGCTGTCGGTATAGGTCTCAAGGTCGTGTTGAAAGAAATTTCGTATTTGTATGTAGAACCCTAAGACCATTTATTATCAATAATGATACATTTGAATAAATATTTTGTTTAAATTTTCAGCGATTAGCAAATTCACGTATCAGAGACATTCTACATGGACATATTGTAAAAAGACAGATGATAATCAGATTGCACTTCCAAAATAAAATGATTGAATATATATCAATCGTTAGGAATTTAAACAATTGAAATCGTTAAATAATGAGGAGTAGCTTGATTGAAAAAGTGAGTTTAAGTTTCAAGAGTAAAAATAAAGAAGTTTACAATGTCCATTACAGAGTAAGCGTAGATGAAAAGTGAATCAGCCTGACGTTTGCTTGCTTGTGCGGCCACTTGCGTTCACTGACCTCACAAATTTTCGTTTCGTTGGTTGCTTCAGTGTGTGCGTTTCATCTCCCTCCCTAACCCCCCACGCGCCTCACCACTGCCCCCACCGTACCCGCGCACACCATAGCCCCCATTGCCCCCCATTCCAACAACTAAGATCACGACTAGCACTCAATACTACATTGTTCGAACATATCCACAAAAAGGTCGTTAAACAAATCGCAAAACTAGGCAACAAATGCGAAGTGATTGACATATCCTCATAAAATTATGATACCTACCTAAGGCCTTATTATTTCCTAAATTGTTCATACACCGAAAACAAAGACGTATTTTTAAATCCTTTAATTGTTATGACATGGTGTTATAATTGAATAAAAGAAGGATCCTCCCGTCTCTGTTATAGCCGGATGTGGAAGTGCAAAAACATGAAAACGCACTTTTGGCAAAACTCATAAAAACATTTTATGTGTACGTATCATGTTACATTTTTGTGTTTAATTTTAAAGAATAATCCAAACCGAGTGTAGAATAAACGCTCCGAAATATTAGCCGAAATAAATGATGTTGATTCAATTTGAATGATGTTGGTACAAGCTAGGCCTTGTCAATGACCTCTATTTCGCCACCGAATATTACAAAACGCGAGAGGTCGACGATTCGCGTCACGAGCACAGCGCTCCGGCTCGGCGCCCGCCCGCTTCTATATAGACCTTTCAAAAATACAATTCTGTCTCAGCATTATTCACAGGCAATTTAAATATGCAAAACATTGCAGCTAGTATTGTGCCATTGACTTGAAAATTAATAATTTATTTAAATGTTAACTCTAGAATCAAAATGTTGAATGATATAAGTTTTGATATCTTTCAATAAGAAACGATAGTCTTATAAGGGACGTACCTTACGTAAGCTGAACTGATATTACTTTTTTTCGTACGGTGTTGATTTTGTTATTAGTGTTTTTATTCGGAAACGTAATAGACATGACGATAGCATTAAATAATCAAAGATTTAGTTATTTGAGCGGAAAATACGTTTAAAATGGATTCGAAAATTTCAAATTATTTAGAAATTCGAAAATTATTTAGTTTTGATTTTAAATTTATTGAGATTAAAAAGATTTTCAAAAATATAAAGGTATAAAATACTGACCACGAACCAAACAGCGCATGACGCCACACCTAAGTAAACTTCACTGTGTCGCATAGGATTTCGTTGTGATTACGCATTTAGATTGATATTTGCATCAATTTACTAGTTGAAGTGTGATTTCTCAACTCTTTCAAGATGGAACCGGGTTTGAATTTGCCCTTGTTTGACTTATTGCTATTGGAAGACGGGGTAGGCAGAGAGTATAGAGCGCCAGTTCTCTCTAGACTTACATACCTCTTTCGCTTCGTCCACATTCATCAGTCTCTTCATACATGCTCGTTCTATTTCTATTTATAACACACGAAATATATAATATTTTGTTTACTTTCGTCGTACATAGCAAATCTACATTTTAGAATTTAAAAATCTTTCGTCATGCCTATTTATTACACCTGAACGGCATAGAATTTAAAATAAATAACTATAATTTGAAGTAAATTCTATGAATACCACAGTATAACTCTCCGAACACAGAGTGATTACGCACAAGTGATACTTTGGTATCGTGAGCGTAAATAGAATAAGGTACGGTTACCTTCCTATCAGCTGGACCCATATACTTATTTGCCAATCTTGTGATATAAAAATTTTTTTTTTTAATTGGACAGCCCCCATAGACAAAGTCCCATCCTGTTCACCGTCACGCTATACCTTGCATGGCAGTGAAATTATTTGTTAAAAACTTTTTCCGCAACTAATGCCATACAAATTATAGATATTGGACAACATGAGCTTGAATAAAATGGATGTTTGTCTAGGATTGAAGTCCTTATACGGAGAAACCAAACGAATATAAATAGTCACAATTTATAACTACATTTAGAGACCAATTTGACAATCATAATTTAAACATAATCCTTAGCCACGGAGAAGAAGAATTGCTATTATAACTCACATCTCAGTGATTCACCGGGCAGATAATGGTAGTGCAATAATTGTCCATATCAAGGTACGGTTATACGACGACATATTATCTAAACGTTGCGATTATAGGCAGCTGTCAGATGATGAAGATAAAGTCATAGTGACGGATTGATAGAATGACTATTTGGTGAGTAGGCCAGGTAGTGCGAAGACACCGGTCGCGGTTCACACTGGTTCAACGTGACACTTTCCGACGTCATAAACAACTTTCCTACAAGCAATGCGCTCTGCGGCCGACACTAGCGCCGCTCGTCGCGCACGCCAACCACGGGAATCATTCTGCGCCACTTTTCTAGAAAAATAATTAATTTATACAACTAGCCATGAGTTTTCTTTAGTTGAAACGCAAGAGCAACACCAGTTGAAGGAAATATTGCCTAGAATTGTAAATTTGGTTCTCGAAACCACGCATAGAGCCTATTCCATAGTATTTCCCCCATTTGCCAGCTCTCCTCCCATTTGTTCATATCTGATATAATTTCATTTCATTTATATGAACAGACGTTTGAATACTGCCCTCGAGCACTCTCGAGCAGTCACATCGCAGTTCCATTTTAGACGTCGATGGTGAATCGGGTATTTTAATTTTTATATATCATTGTTATATCATATTTTAGTAACGACAAATTTTTTTTAGCTCAAACAAACAGTTTCTCTGCTATGATACTACATTAAAATTACAATGCAAATGCAAGATTTCGAACTCAATACAATATTTCCTTCTTTTGCCCTAACAGTGTGTAACAGCGTTGTTTATTTATTTCACAATTTGCTTTCTTTGATTGAGGAAACATATTTAGCTATTGGAATTAACCCATGACGTATTTCAATCATATGTTTATAAGTTTTTAAGCTCGGTCGTACATTCAAAAGTGGTCGACAGGGCTACCTTCACACTATTCAGAGCACCAATAGTCTCTGAAGGAGTAAGCGCCTTTCAGAATAAGACCACAGCTTTACAGCATCTATGGAACATGTACACAATGCCTCAGTGCATGTATATTTGGTTTTGTTAAGTAACTATTATCTCTGCCATGCATAACTAAGAAAACTCCATTCACGGTGGCTCCACAACTCCAACACACTCCCCTAAACATTTCGGAGAGCATTGGGATCCTTGGTGTTGACATCTCTAGCGACGTTCAGTTCCGTGGCCATTTGTAGAATAAGGTTAAGCTAGCGTCCAACACATCAGAACGAAGACTGCGACTTTATAAGGTTCAAATTCGGCCTCATATGGAGTGCTACTGCCACCTGTGTGTTGGAGACCCCGGATACCAGCTAGGGCCTTTTGAAGCGGTCCAGAAACGTGCCGCTATGATTGGCAACGATCCCATGCTCAGTCTGAGAAGAGACTTTGCCTCCCTGTGAGTGTTCTACCGCTCGTATAACTGAGAATGTTCTTACGAATTGTTCGATATGGTGCCTACCTTCTGCCACCGCACTTCTGGCCATCGACGAGGAATTCATCCCCATATCTTGGAAATACAAAGGACTCGCATTGTATGGTTCCAAAGGAGTTTCGTTCCGCGAACGGTCAGACTGTGGAATGAACTCCCCGTCGGGGTTTGCCCTGGAGAGTACAACATGGAGTTCTTGAAGAAGGGTGTTAGAGATTCCTGCAGGGTCGGCAGCACACAAGTGATGCAAGGTTTTGCAAGCGTTCATACGCGGACCCGCATACCCTCAGGCGGACCGCATGCTTGTTTGCCATCCTAGGGGTATAAAAAAACATATACCTTAAGAACAGGGCCTACAAGGAGGTTCCCACAAGAATTGCAAGAATTCGACCAAGTGTTCCAAAAGGGACTTGAGACTGTTCTCAACGTAAGTTTTGAGGCTGCTCAGCGATGTCGGCTACGTTACCGATCCATTACTGTGGATTGGGGATTCGTTGTGTCCAAGATGACGGGCATGTGGCTTTTCTTGGTTCTTCTTCGTCGTATGCATCGTCGTGTCTCGTAGCTCGTATTCTGGCAAATGACGGTACCAGCTTGCGAATGCATTTCCTGGGAGAAGCCCATTCAGAGCTTGGTTGCATGCGCTGCCGTCATCACATTTAGGAACGTTGCTGGATAACGACACCATTAGAATAGCAGCAGCTTTAAGGCTTAGGTGTCGGATGTGTGAGCCTCAATGTTGCGTTTGTGGGGACAATTGTTGAGGCAAATTGACACTATGGGTTAAGTTGCTTTATACGACATTATGTGTCGGGCAATGGTAACAGCAAGCTGTGAATATGTTAAATGGTGAATACTTTTCATGTTTAATATACGAAATCTGCGATGTGGATTCGACATTATGTAATTAAATCAATGATACATAATAAGCTATTATACCTTAACTCATCATATGCTACCTTTAGAATTAGTTACTTGGCCCATAAGTTACATATATCCCAAGCTCTACATATTCATATACCCAGGAAGCGAGAACGTTATGTAATAAGCATCCTACATAAAGAGGTCATTGGCTCGCACTCGCTCGATTCGAACCTATGAAATACAGAGAGAGGATAATACACCCTTAATTGTCTGTATTCCATTAATATTGTTCGACTTTTAATTGTTAACCAGGTCAATATAGTTTCGGACTTAATGACATATATATTAATTTAAAAGTTATTGCTTACTTATTTAAATTATTATTAAAAAAATATTGATAATGTGGCTGAGAGAGGGAGTTTCAATGCCGGATTTAAAGGTCTGTAGGCCTCGGGACAACAAAGGAGCGGAGGCCCCCTGGCCCCAACTTGTTTCCCAAATAAAATGGTAATTTTTAACAGTCGAGTCCAATAAATAATTTTATTATTAAAATAAGTATAGATTATTTTGTTATTTAACAAACTTATAAATATAATCGGACACAAGAATTAACAGAAATTAAATGTTAGTGTCAACGTAAACACGAAAAAGAAATTTAAACGAAGTATTGTTTACTAAACTAAATATATTTTTTTCCTAAAGTCTCTAGTGTGGGGGCCCCTCTTCGCGGAGGCCCCGGTTGCCCTCTCCTAAATCCGGCCCTGGGGAGTATTTATTTTAATTAGATACAACGAAATGGGTGCCTTCGGGTAGTTAGAGCGTAGGCTATGGCTGCCTCGTGATGCAAGGGTTGACATCACCACACATACTTGAGAGTACTGAGGAAATTGACAGCTACCCAGGATAAGTACTTTAAAAAAGGAGGAGGGTAGCCATACATTCCTTGAGAGATCCCGGAGACCTTCATTAAACTACACAACAACATAATAGATAACGCCTCCACCACCCATGTAAGGATCAATAGTACTGAGTTGAGAATAGTAACGGTTGATTGCATAGCTTCATATCTCAACTTTTTTTTTATTTATCCTTACTTAATATTATAAATGTGAATGTAAGTTTGTTTGTTACGCTTTCACGTAAAAACTACTTAACCGATTATCACGAAACTTTGTACACATATTTTTGGATGTATTAGAAGTAACATAGGATTTTTATTGAAAAAAAAACTTTTTACGTACGATAAAAATGACGTCCATGTCGACGAAGTCGCGTGCACAGCTAGTTTATTATAAAACACTATACACTGCCATTACAGATACACCCAATTCGACAGTGTAGAAAACTATTATTATATATTATCAACTATTATTATAACATTAGTAATTAAGTATAGCACAATACGAATAACGTGGTCTTTACGAATTCGTTCATAGAACACGAGAACAGATCAATATTGTCCGCAACAAGATTGAGTGTGTGTATGGTGCGCGTCAGAGGCGCCACATGAAATACAGCGTTTGACATAGCCTCAAAATACATCAGAAAGACACCGAAAACGCAAGTACCTATATACTAAATAAAAAATAAGAGTCCAAGCTTAATTGAACATTGTATTCTTGGACACTGGCCTATATCCGAATTCCGAACCTACGTCAACACAACGTGCAGCAGCATCGATCCCTAATCTTCTGTCCCAACTATCGGTACTTAAATAGAGCGCCCGCGGGTCGTCGGGATCCTAACGGGATTCGACCTTTCTTTTACTTTTTGTGTCCGAAGCAAAGGCATACGTTCACTTTTAATGATGGCCACACTACGCTTCTTTAAAGAACGTACAGACCCATCATTTAGATTTCACGCTTTTATTTATGCCTTACCTCATAAAATACCTTGTACCAAAATACATGTCTAGTAACTGCATCACAGACTAATAAAAAAGATAGGCAATGTCGATGTCAATAATAAAAACTTTAATTGTTCTAATAAAATCTTCAAACTGATAACCAAACGGTCAGCGGCTCTGTCTGCGACGCTAAAGGTTGCGGGTTCAGTCTACACTGAGGGTGAATATTAGAAGTATAATGTAAGATTTTATATTTACCTGTATATATACTTACTATAAGGGTATGTATACCGTTAATTAGATCCTTCGTACAAACCTGATGCTAGATTAGATTATTAATCAAAATCATAAACATTACTTTTTTGAAAAAACACGGTATAAACTGGTGTTAATTAATAATGCCGTACATTCATGTTTTGCTGAGCCCTCAGCATGCAAATTCAGGTTCAAAATATTCCCCAACACAATAAAAGCCATTTTCACTCAACCATTCATATAACTGAACCCTAAACCGCCCATAGCCCAACAACTTAAATTTACTAGGTAACTTATTATATACTTTAATTAATTATTGTTAGATTTGTCTGCAGTTCCATAGATACATTTATTATTTTGTTATTAGTCTTTCAATTCTACCTTCACGACTGCCCTCGTTACGTAAATTCCTCTCGAATGTTTTAGGTACCGTAAAGCTCTAGCAGCCTAGGTTTTGTAAAACAATTATATGTTAAGGTCTCAGCATAAAATTATTAAAATGGTTCTTCACGGAGAGAGAATAAGGTGCTTATTTTCTTAAATTTTATTGTATTTATTCGGATTTACAAACAGTAATTTGAAATTATTCTAAATTTAAAGATAATTAAAATGGTATCCACAGACTTGCCAGTTTAACAGAAATACTATTTGGCACCAAAACTAATTTAAATGGTTATAAAAAAGTATAAACCAAAGATATGTATGTACTACATGTATAATAGAAACGTAAATAAGCTTAGGAAAAAAAAAGAAATACATAAGAAGTTGCAAGAAGCAAAAACTTTTTTAAACTATCTCGTTATTCATCTTTATAGAATTATTAATTCTTATTAAATAATATGCATAAAAAAATTGACTGAAACATAATTTTCGTAAAATAGCATAGTTCTGTGTCTCATCTATTCATATATTTTGTAAAATAATACTCAATGTTATTCAGATGCTAACAGCATAACGTGTTAAAAAGTAAAGTACGTTTTCCATGCATTGAATGGTGATTTATGGCACCGTCTGAACAATGTGTCGAGAACAGCTACTTTGTGGTCAAACTGTAGGCCCTTTGTGTGTGCCCTTTGTACGGGTAACGGCGCTGGGCCTAGCATGTCGCATGACGCGGCCTTTGTGACGTCACGGCAGAGCTGCAGTTTCCAACAAAAATGCACTTTTGCCATCATGCGGGCTGCTACAAGCTAACAGTTTCTGTTGTAAACGGGATCTATAGTAATAGCCATTTCTCAGAACGAACGGACCCTTTAGAACAAAACATAAGGAAGATATATGATCAGTAATTTTTCTTAAGTTTGTGACCGTCTGAGGTTTGAATACAATATTATCATGAGAAAACGACGGCTTTTTGTTTAGTTGAATACTCAGGTAGTTTTTGTGGTTTATGGTAAACATTGGTTATTTTTAATGTTTCTATTTCATTTATACTGTTTTACGTCCGATTTTTTTCATTTAGACACGCATTTGTCTGAGTAAAAAGATAAAAATTGTGAATTATTTAAAACAAATACATTTGTAAATTCAAATCAATCGAACACACAAGGATAGGAACGTCAAACTACTGGAAACCAACGAGTATGTATGAAGAGACCAAAATATGTGAATGAAGCGGAAGAGGTATATATGTCTAGAAATCTCTGCCTACCCGGTGCGGGACTCTGCGTGGTATGTGAACCATTTAAATATTTGTGACGATACAAAATGCCTTAAAAAGGATTTCTCAAAGACCTATTTGGACAATATTGGGTATAAACCCAAATACAGTTGTGCACCGCTCACTCTTATTTATCTACTTCCTGCCATATTGCTAACGTAATTATATTACTAAACGGTATATTTCTCGCAACTTCCGCCCCTCTTCTGGTAATAAAATCGGATGATATCATCACATCTACACTTTTTAAATATATTTTAAAAGATCAATTTGGGTTAATTTGTATACTACTTCAACCTCGCAATATTATTTTCACACTATATTTGGAGAATCTCGTACGCTTTAGGAAAAAATCGTAATATTTTAGGAGTTGTGATGAACATAACTAAATAATAATTTTATATTTACAATAATAAGCCGTGGTTGCCGAGTGGTTCGAGCAGTTGCCTGCCACACAAAGATCGCAAGTTCGAATCCCGACTGTACCAATGAGTTTTTCTGTTCAGTGATTTGTCACATCACGAGCTTTACGGTGAAGGAAAACATCGAGAGGACACCTGCATATGTCTGAGAAGAAATTTAATGGCGTATGTATAGTCGTGCTTGAGTAACGGCGATGGATTCGCCATCTGCCACGTTGGCACCTAATATACCTCTGGCGGAAAGTGGGTGTGTGGGTATTAACTATACACCTCTGCCTACCCCTTCGGGGACCCTTGTGGGAAGGCGTGAGGATATTATACATTCATTTGATGCGTAAAAATATGCAAATCTCAATAATTGAATTTGCGTGCATTATAACGCATTACGGGTGCACCTAGTTTTGTATAAAGAAGAAATGGTATCATAGGATTTACATATTATTGAATAGGTGGCGAACATAGAAGATTATTACTTTGCATCTTACACAAATATCCTCTCATCAACTATGCCGAAAATTGTATTTCCTTTCAGAATTCAGAAACTGTTAGCTCACAAAAACGTATTAGGAAGAAACGTAAATTATAACAAAGCAAGAGTCCGAGAACTCTTGCTTTGTTATAATTTACGTTTACTAAACTACTGAGCAAGTGCAAATGAAGAGACTAATAAATGTGGATGATGCGAAAGAGATCGGTAAGTCTGGATAGTACTGGCGCACTACTCTATCTGCGTATCACGTTAATGTGTGTGTAATCATAGAATAAAAAATACCTTGGCAATGGCAGACGACAGACTGGCGGCATTGTAATTGATTCAATTAACATATAGCCCATGCGTGCAAATGTCGAGTTTTTTTTTATTCGAAATGTACTGCTATGGGTTCAACAAAAGAAAGGGGTTTTATAAAAAGGATTTATAAAAACCTGTGATTACTTAACCCATATCCGGTATTTGGCCCACTCCGGGGCATATGGTCTCGTAACCCTTTGGCCCCGTTATACACCGTTTGTTTAACAACAGTTGCATTAATCATATAAAAGATTAACTTTTTATAGGGATCACGAAAATGGATCCAGATGATACGGTTTTTTTTACTGAGATGAAAAGGTGCAAAGAGAGAGATAAAAACACTAGCATACAAACCAATTAGTTTACGTTGGATACCTATTAGTAGTACGTAGTTAGTATATTTTCACTTTTCGCCTTATCAGCCTGTGGAAAGACGTACAACGAGCGTGCGTCGCCAAGGTGTCGCCAGTTCCAGGAATCGCACGCTTTCCACCGACGCGGAGTGAACTGCATCTTCCCGAGAAAATGCACGCGGGTTCGTTGCACTTACAAACTCATAACCCCCTTTCTAAAGCGCCGATCCAATTATGTGCACTTTCGCAAGCCGCTACTGTCACTCGCCTAGATACGGATAGGCTACCTCGCGATGCGCTTGCTCGCCCACCTGTCGATGTCTAGTTACCATTACTGCACACGCTTACTAAATTACATGCTGCTTCATTATTATGCTGATACATTTCCCGGATCCTAGTAGTTACGTAATACTACCCTTTCTAAGCAGCATGGGTGCATAGAATAGGAAATCTTTTAAACACATTACAGACATTCTCAACAACTGGTGTCCATATACCTGCATGTTTATGTAGTAGTCGGCCCCCTTCGGTAGTAGCATGATCATAAACAGCCTTCCTCAATAAATGCTGCATGTGCAAAAATATTTTTCAAATCGGATAAGTGTTCGGAAATAAATTACTGAGAGATTTTGAGATAAGGATTAGATATTCTAGATTTATAGAACAAACGAAGAAGCTCTACATCGTTTTAATAGTTGTATAAACTGGCGTTATACTTACCTAAGTATTTTAAAATAATTCATCAATAACTGCCCTTAATAAGCACCGTGTAATGATTATAGAGCTAAGAGCACATTAATCTAAAAACATAATATGTATAAATTCTCATTTGCCATATATCGCTTAGACGCCCAATCAATGGGAATCGCGAACGTAAAACAGATTATTTTCAACCACGTGTGCGTTGTAACATGAAAGTTTTTCAGTCGTAATCATCTTCCGTAGCGCACGCCAATGAAAACGAGACAGGCTATTGAACCCAACGAGAATAATTATTTCATTTCCTTATTGTATTGTAGCGTATTACTTATATGAGACATTGAAATACAAAGATAACGTGTAGTTGTATGTGTAGTAGACTACTTATTCTGGATTAGTTAACACATTATTGCTAGTTAATCTGATTTCGTTGGTAGTTGGCTTTACTCCTCTTTCTTGTAAATATTGTCAATTGTTGCTAATAAGATTAGTACACAACTGCGTATTAGCCCGTTATGGGAGGAGCGTAGTTTGTTCTTAATCTTCACTAAGCCTTCAGATTATAAAAAGGTTTGATTACCGCATTTTGAGGTCTCTATTTTCTCTAGATAAATATGCCATGCTGTCTACAATCTTTTTTATGGTATAAACTTGTGCCACATAGGGCGCTGAGCGAGACTAGACAAGCTGAGCCTGAACTTGTCATGAGTGATTGCAGAGGAAGGTGGTGGGGATTAGAGTGCATTGACCCACTTACCTAGTGTACACTGCATCGGCGAAATACATCGACTCGACGCGTCGCGCGTCGTCACTTACCTCGGAGGATCGAGCCACCCATGCCAGTTTCACCAGAGCTGCCACGCTAACAACCTCCTTCCTAGACTAGCAATAGTTAATAAACCACAGCTGTAGGGTTCCAGTTATAATGGTCACTTAATAACTGATGCCTTGGAAAAGTGGAATGACGTCCGCGCGGCCATGCAGTTTTCACTCACAAACACGAACGTAGAGAAATGGAAAAACGTGTTAATTTTACTTAGACGGCGGTGATAAAAAAGGCTAGCCGCTAGCATTATAACAGAGTTCAATTCATTTGAAACTACCATCAATCAACGGCATAGGTTCTGTGCAATTGTTTGATATTTTTCTTAAGTTAATTAATTTTGAATTTATTAATTATAATTTCATTTATTTGTTTGATTGTTGTTTGATATTAGTTATTTATTTTAATATAGATTTATTTATTTATTTTTCATTTTCCACCTTTACAGTATCTTAAACCTAATACGATGAAAAAAGTATACCTACTATTAACATATACACCAATAATAACAACTAAAATATAAAAGTAAGAAAAGTATCTAGGTATAGATATATATTAGCTGTCATAGATGAAAAAATAATTAATAAAACTTTCTGTAACAGGATTGCAGCCCCGGGGGTTCGGGGTTCAATTGTATTTTTTCAAACCCATCCAGAGACCTACTAGTTTAGGAGCAGAAGGATGTATTAAAATACAGTGCGAACATATATTTTATGCACACCTATGATAGGAATGCATAAAAATATAGAACTGTTAATTATTAGATTATATATTTCAGGTCAGTTTGAAGCATCTAGAAGACTTCCGCTTCGTGGTGAAGTTCGCGGTTTTCATTCACTGCACACTATTTGCCGACATGCGACTGATTTCCGAAGTATACGTGTGTAATAAAAATATTACCGTACTGGAAAGCCGTGATAGCTGAGAAGGTAATATTTTAAAATTAAGTTTACAGGTTCAAACACCGTCGTTCTACACCAATGAGTATTTCGTACTAAAGCACAATAATTTACGTCACAAAAATTAAATATGGCGACGAGAAACATTGTGAAGAAACCAGGATATGTAAGCGAAAATAGTCAAAGACAACTGAAAGTCCCGTCTGAAAGACGGACCAGACTCTCCTTGTAAAGTTTGAACCAAAATATATTGTCAGCGAGAGTGAAACTGCACATTTGGTTAAATGTGTAGTTTGTTTATTTTGTATTATTAGATATATAGATTACAAGATTGCAAGTACGAATCCTGACTAACTAAGCCAATGCATTTTTATGGACTTAAGTACAGTGATTAGTCACACCACGAGCTTTACGGTGAAGGAAAACATCGAGAGAAAACTTGCATACGTGTGAGAAGGAATTCAGAAAACGTATTGTCGTGCTTGAAACAGCGATAGATCGCCTTTTGTCACGTTAGCACCCAAAATGTATCTCCAGCAAAAGTCAGCTGTGTGGGCTAGTACAGTTTTTTGATACAGATCTGTAAATTGCATGCAAGTATCCAAAGGCATGAGAAAGGTATGAAATTGTATTTCAATCCATGTATAGGTAAATAGTAAATGAGAGGAAGCGTAATTTAGAAAATAAACCCTTTAGAGCCACATAATATAAGCAGATTCGTACGATATCTAGATCAAAAGTTTCAGCCGCATTGTATCCATATATGTATATATATGTAATATGTATGTATGATTACTGCCAGTGCAACGTTAAACAATACATATTTTAAACCTTCCCCTAAAATTATTCTTCCTATTGGTAAAAATCCGTTCAGTAGTTTTATAATAAGAGCCGTGGTGGCCGAGTGGTTCGAGCAGTTGCCTGCGACGCAAAGGTCGCAAGTTCGAATCCCGACTGTACCAATGAGTTTTTCTGAACTTAAATACAGTGATTAGTCACACCACGAGCTTTACGGTGAAGGAAAACATCGAGAAGAAACCTGCATACGTCTGAGAAGAAATTCAAAGGCGTATGTATAGTCTTGCTTGAGTAACGGCGATGGACTCGCCATCGGTCACGTTGGCACCTAATATACCTCTGGCGGAAAGTGGGTGTGTGGGTATTACCTATACACGAAGGCGTGTGGCGTGAACCCTGAAGGGAGTTTCGGAAGGCGTGAGGATATATATAGTTTTTTAATATATCGCAAAGTCAGGCGACAGGGGACCTTGATTTATAATGTGTTGTAATAAGTTTGTTAGTACAGCTTGTACCTGATACTTCTGGCAGGCCACCAAAGGCGGCGGGTAGCTGCTTATCATCACCATGCTTGATTGCCACCTTTATATAAAATATATGTACTAGTGTACTACTACTAGGGTACTATATGTAGACGAATAGCTAGTTTATACCTGATATTGCAATGTAATGTCAATGCGAGTTGCACTTGACACGGCGCGGGTCAATGGCAGCGTGCTCGCAACGTAGCAACAGTTGCGCCATTGTTACCTGCCTCTTACTTCGCTACGACAGAATTCGACAATATTATACCGTACTTGACCTCTTGGGTTAGATTTTTAGTTGAGATACAATTAAAAATATTCATTATCATTATAAAATGAGACGAAGATGTAAATTAACAAATTATGTTCATAAAAAAAATTAAAAATGTACAACATTTTATCTGTATTTGACGAGTTGTTTTTATTACAGTCCATGATCCAAGCATACGTCATGTTGAATTTAAATAAAATTGTAAGATGACTTTGACATTGCAAACCACATACAGAAAGTGTCAACGTCTTCTGCCTTAATAATAACAATTTCAAAAGTTTTATGTTCGGAATTCTAGATACTGATAACTTGAAAACATCATGATACATAACATACTTAACGACCATTACAAGTATATACATTAAGTGATTCTTTACATCCCGATTTTATTCTATTGCTACTATAAATTTCAAAATTTATTGCGTTCGGTAATTTTATTATCTATGAGCTATGCACCACAGTATCACCCGCGATAAGTACATATATTAGAACATTTTATCATAAAGTATGTTTATATATACAAAAATGATAAACAGATTGAGACACAAACAGATTCTGTATGCTTCAAAAATTCTTCACTGATTAAGCTGACTGACGCAAAATACATATATTACAATTGACTTCATGGTTGATTTATGGTTATTTTTGACATCGGTAAAGTTTTTATTTAATGCACCAGAGCGAAGTGTGACAGGGAGTGCAGCTAGCAGCTTTATATGATGAGAGTAGCATAGGGCTAGAGAATCGTTATGCTATACAATTTTATTCCTTCATCGTCCACCAACTACTGTCTGTTTGTGGAAACACGTCTCAAAGTATGTCTAAATTATCTACAGGTGAGCGAGTTTAATTAATAGTCAACAGCCGGTTCTAGCTAGATTTTGTGTAGAACAGCACTACGGTGCGTATTGTAAGGTGACAATGAAAGTACGTCGCGTTTCTCGCTGCGATAGTTCGGAATAAGGCCAGGCGTTCATCGGCCCCGATCGCGCCGTTAGCAGCAGAACGTTGCGACGCCAACGCTCTCGCTACTTGCAATATTACCATACACGCGTCTGTTATAAAATACCATATAATATGCAACCAAACTAGATTTAATCCTCCGCAGAAATTGTCTCTAATGTCTCCAACACCTCCGCACGGGCAGTAAAAGCCTCAATCCGTCAGGCTTGCGTCCCCAAACTGCACTTTTTAGTGAAGTATTTTATCGGCTAGAATCTCTCTCAACTAAATTGATGCTAAATATGCTGCAAATTCAAGGTCTGCTTTCAAAGAAATATATCTCACTTACTAAGGTACAGTACACAAACAATATGCGTAGTTGACTGAACCAATGTATTTATTAAACTAGGGCCAAAAAGTAGTTTCGATCAAAATTTATTTATAATTCATTATTGCACAATCTTTCAACCCTGCGAAATTTATTATCGTTAAATCCTTTCTCCATCCTACCCAGATATCATTATAATCAGATACCAAAGCCTTAAAAGGAATCATTTTTATTCCATGTACTTAGGTGTTATAATCGTCTAATTGTTAGTAAGTTATATTTCACTTCTATATTTAAATTAATAAGCAACTGAGAAAGAAACTGCATCTAGCCGGAGACGCCTACTTACCCATTAAAGTTATAGAAAAGTAAAGCCTCATCTTTAGTAGAAGTTGGAGTCGCAAATGTAGATTGGCGAAGGCAACCACCGGCCTCGGAGCATTGACTTCCAGGATGAATAGGAAGAGAAAGGCTAATGACTAAACATTAAAAGAACTGACATACAATAGGTAAGACATTTGTCTCGTAATAATCGTCACCACCGAAATAGTGTCAACTTCAAATATGTAATTTAGAGGTTTTAGACCCCGAACACCTACTCAAGAGGCTGCCTACGGGCTCAGTAGATTTAATAATGACAACAATTATTAAATATTTGAACCAAGGAAGCGGTGGCTTGTAAGTATACTATCTTATAGTGTATTAAGTTCCTCCGCTTACCGAATATGTTGAGCTGAAAATCGGTAAAACCTTTGGCGTCGTAGAAAGTAATAACGGTGTAGGTAAACGTGTGGCGAGCGAGCGCATGAATCACAAAACTGGCCGACGACGACGCTCAGTGACATAATAAACTAAATTAACATAATTCTGCGGCAAGATTCGTTTTAAACTCCTTTCCTTTACTCTTACTCACACTATTTACCAGCGAGTCATCGTCGAGTCTAAGAACTGGCTCCATTTAAAGTTGCAAACACTCTGGTTGGAACACAATATTTTATTATATCAAATATTTCTCACAATATATGTAATAAAATCTATATATTCGTTATATAATTCAGGTATATATATAAATAAAATCATATTCATATCAATTGTTCTTTAAACCTTAATTTACGAGGGTGGAAGTCTGCAGTGACTAGTTTTAAAACCAGCTAGAGTTTAAACACTTAAAAAGAAAAACACTACTCTTTCAAAGGACAAGCAAAGTACACAGAACATACATGGATCCAGAACGTAACAACAAAAAAGCACAATGAACAAGTTCGATTCATAATTTCTCTAATATGAATCGAACCTAATTGTAAATGGGGTGCGATCGATGAGGCACACATGTAGGTGATTGCAGCTTTCCGGTAATGTAACAGTCGCGTATGCTTGCAAGAATTCTGTTGGAGGTTCATTGAACTTTCGCGAGTACAGAACGCAGCAGCAGGGTGGGGAGCCACACTAGGTCATAGCCGGCCGTCGGCACACTTACCTTGACTCGACGCACTCCACACCGCGGCGATCGCGCCGCAGCCGCCCGCCCCATAGACATGGCTGCGTTGCAGTACAGTTCGCTGCTGCCCACCCATACTATCTCTATTAAACATTATATCGCTAGCATTAATTTTTATATTTGAATTTAAATGACTTATTGAAAGCTATCTTTAAGATGGATTTTTAAGCATCATGATCGAAAAGTATTTATTTTCTAATTTCCTAAATTCTTAAATCGTTATTTCGTTCATGAAAGTAATGAAGTTTGTCACATGATACATGGTAATCGTACCTAATAGGCAACGGATGCTCCTAATACCGGAAACATTATGGAGCAACTCGCATGTAGCTGATCTCTTATTAATGTTTAATATTACCCCTCACATCTAAACATACGGATATAAGCACATGTATTGCCCGAAAAGATCTTATGGAGTCGCACTAGTAACCGCTGTAAGCGGAGGATCACCACGTTATTATAGTACCGTAGGTTTTGTTCCAAGCTTTAATTTTTTACCTAAGGTCAGATCCTTAAGATAATTCTAAAGAGCCTTTAATTCTGAACCTTCTGCCGACATACACACATACATATCATCACGCCGAGTCCTTTACGGGCTAGGCAGAGAGGGTAGAGCGCCAGTTCTCTCTAGACACTCCTCTTTCGCCTCGTCCACATTCAACAGTACCCTTTTAATATTTCTACAGCAGTACCTACTTATTGAAGTGATTCTTTTTATTTATTTCTTTATATATGGATATTGCCACAAAGGTGGCAAAAAAGCTAGCGGTCTGTTCCTTGGTAAGCGGTTACCGCCGCCTATGGACGCTCGCAACATCAAAAAATAATATAATATTACATCATATTATTAAACGCTTTTTAAATTGATACATACATAAACAATTGTAATAATAATAATATCCTCACGCCTTCCCACAAGGGTCCCCGAAGGGGCAGGCAGAGGTGTATGGGTAATACCCATCCACTTTCCGCCGAGGTACATTAGGTGCCAACGTGACAAATGGCGAGTCCATCGCCGTTACTCAATACGCACTCAACGCACGACTATACAATACGCCTTTGAGTTTTTGAGAGAATTGTATAAGTATATAATAGCCCCATATGGGGTAGGCTTGTAAGCATACCCCGCAAGGGACACTGTAGTCCCTGGAAAGGCCGAATAGGCCTAGGCCAGATTTTAGAGGCGGCAATTGTCTGAGCCGAATTAAATAAAAAAGAGTAAAAAAGGTAGATTCTTATAAATGTCTCAATAAACGATGAGCTGAGTAGGAAGTGGCTAGAACTATACTATAAAGAGAGAGTAAAGTTCCCATATACTCAAAGATTTGAATTTGATTCTTCGAACGGTTTGATTTAGAGAATCGCAATCAGAGCTTCCCTGGTCCGTCTTCCAGGCAAGTTCGTATTTAATATTTTATTTTAAACTTAGCCATCCTATAACGCCGAACAAATTCACCACCACTCACCAATCAACCCTTACTCAGTTTTACAATCACACCCTCACTCGCAATAGTGGCCACGGTAGATTAAGATGTAGGTATTAATATTTTCCAATTCTAAAAATATACTTTATCTATATATTTTATCTATATAAATATATATTATATTATATATTTATATATTTTGTATAATATATCCCACAAAAGGAGCATACTTAAAAAAAAAAAAGCTTATGTTAGTTACACACAGTTTTGCCGCCTTTTTTACAGATATGCCATGAATAATTCTAAATAATATTAAAAAAACAATTACCATACATTACTGCTAATTCTCTCGCAAAAAGTTAAAAATAGGACTTATAATTTTTTTTGTGTGCGTTAGCGTGAATCCATGCATGGATAGTTAGGACTCAAGATTGAATCCACTAGGTGGCGCTGCGATCGTGTTCAGTTTTATTTTTTTAATCCAAAAATCTGTTTTCATTCAGCGTGGCAATTAACTTGGTAACATGGTTGAATTCTACTTTTATATATTGGCTAAAATTTTAAAATTTGTGTAGAATAAAATTACGAGTGTTCATGTGGTTCACTTTGAAACTAGCAGAAAACGAATCTGAATAACGAAAACATTGAACCCGCCTCATACACGTTGTTCTATCGAGACTATTAATCGCATGCACGGTATATTATTGCATTGTTACCTCAGCTAATCCGCCTCTAGATCTTAAATGTTAAGGTTTTGAAATGTCTGTAGGTATAATAACAAACTCCAAAAGTCTTACAATCTTATGTGTAAAGAATAAACAAACTCTTCCTGCATAAATTCATAAGTGATTTACTTGTCGACCCCGTTGCCCCAAGTCTATCTATCTTAAAATGTATCCAATTATTTCCGCAGAATAAATTGTCATCCTCTGCTTCGTTGGTCTTATTTAATTAATTTTCTTCTTAATTAATTCATTATCTTCACGCTTTCTCTCAAGGGCCCTTGAAGAGGTAGGCAGACGTATGTAATCACACGCCCACTTCTTACCAGAGATATATTTTAGTCGTCAACGTGACAGATTCCATCGCAGTTTCTCAAGAACGACTACTATACATACGTCTTTGAATTTCGTCTCAAACTTTCATAAGTTTCCTCATGATGTTTTCAGCGTTTAACTCGTGGTGTGAATAATCACTATACTTAAGTTCAGAAAACCTCATTGGCACAGTCGGGATTAGAATTTGGAAACTTTGTGTTGCAGGCAACTACTCGAACCACTCGGCCACCACGGCTCTTTCACTAATGTATTTTACTTCAGAATCAGTATATCATCAGATTATGCGTAAGGAGTAGTTGCACCTCATCCTACGTGAGTTAATAACTTTATGACAGAAAAAGAAACATTAATTAATTCATACTTCCGGGTGAACTGCGCCCGTGTTCACTGTGAACGGGTGTAATGAAACCTATTTTATTACACTATCTTCATTATTATTATTATTATTATGTTCTTCCTCATCACAACATAATAGCTACATAAACGGACGACACCTTTATAGGTGTCTTACTTATGTACGGTAATATAGGTACTAATATAGGTAATAATATAGGTACTTATGTACAACGGATGAAGTTTTACAATTATTCCCAAGATGGATGTCATACGGTACCATCAAAACGAATTTCATTACGAAAATCATCTTAGGTATATATTTGTCTAGTATTTTAAATGTATATAATAGTGTGTATGTTTTAAATGGGTTCATTGGAATATTTCACTGAAATTCAATGAACTATATGGATGTGTTATGTGTTTCCAACACTTGTACAAAAAATACTTTGTAATTCAAACTTTTCATTATTCACGGTCTCTGTCGCAAATGTCAAGAACCTTTGCGTATGCGGGTTGCACACTTGTTATCTACAGACAATACATAACTGATTACCGATGTGGGAGTTTACCAATTTTGTACAAGTATAAACCGAATCATTGTGTGAGTATCTATATGACTACAAGACCGTAGATTAGAGTATTATATATGTGCAAGACAAGACCCAAGAGAAACAGCACACGTGTTCGAACTGAAATGCTCACCTGAAACATTTTGAAGTTTCTTTGTGTAGAAAATGGCTAATGTGTAGCTATATGAATACATACATAAATGGTAAAAGCAATTCAAACGTCGTTAGCCCGTCATATAAAATGGCTAAAACAGCCATTGACTCTATTCGACGCTCAAAAGAGTTCAACGCTCGTCGAGTTGGACTAGCTAGTCTCACGAATCTTTGTACAATGGTTTTTTGTGCATTTTTGCTTTTGGTTATGACATCATCGCAGCCAACTGGCAACTCGTCCCAGCTATGCATGCTTATCAAGAACACCGGTGGTATATAGTCACAAGGCAAAGAACACATATGCACTAGAAATATTGAAAATTTTGAACAGGAGTAAATAGATTCACGTCTTAAGTTGCAGGCGTAAATGTGATATACGCAAAATATTTTTTTGCTATATTAATAAAAGTCTATCAAAATCACTCACAATATTTTTTATCATACGTTTTGTGCTCTTATCTATATTAACTGAGAGACTTGTTATTATACCAGCACCAGATGAAGGAAATTATTCTATTCCAGCGACAGATGAACGAAATGATTCTAAATCTGCATTCGTGTATGATAAGAAAAAAAAGCTACTTAAGAGATGGCGATAGTTTAATAATTATTGGCATATTGGTACCTAATAATAATATATCCTCACGCCTTCCCACAAGGGTCCCCGAAGGGGTAGGCAGAGGTATATAGGTAATACCCACACACCCACTTTCCGCCAGAGGTATATTAGGTGCCAACGTGACAGATGGCGAGTCCATCGCCGTTACTCCAGCACAACTATACATACGCCTTTGAATTTCTTCTCAGACGTATGCAGGTTTTCTCTTGATGTTTTCCTTCACCATAAAGCTCGTGGTGTGACTAATCTCCACTGCAACCCCTTCGGGGATCCTTATGAAGGTGTAAAGATATAGTAATAATAAAGTTAAATACATTTAAAAAAAAGCTTGCATTTTATTAGACTTTATTGTATCATTTTTATAGGGATGTCTCGAGGAAACTCTTTGAGGCCTCCCGTGACAAGAGGGCTGGCGAATATTTCGTTCAGCGAATCAGCACTGCCATACAACGTGGCAATGCCGCTAGTCTTCTTGGCACCCTCCCGCGTGACACAGATTTGGGTCATTTATTCTATTTATAGTTAGTTTATATTTATTATTACTTTGTGTAGGTACAAAGTACAAGTCACAATAAAAACTCTGTCCATCTATTTCCTTATTGTATTGAAAACAATACAATATAGATACTTTTGTAATTTTTACTGAGTATATGTGTTTGCGTCTGAAATATTTATAAGACTAATATTTAGCCAAAATATTATTACATACATATTATTAAATCTTTTTTTTTTCGAATCAGCAATAGACAATATTTTAAAACAAGAAAGAAAGAGCCGACGCATAATCCTTTCGTAATATGAGAGAGGCCGGGCAAATCCGTGGCAATCTAGCGCACATCTAATAAGTACTTCAAGGAAAAAATTAAACCAACAGCTTTACTGTATCGTTAAGCGGGCACCTGATTAGTACAAGTTGTCGCTAAAAGAAATACTCAAATATATAAATTGTATGTCTCCATACCAATAAAGCATACATACATACATACAGTCCCTAGCGGGACTTGGCGAGATGATATGACCAATAAATCCTACTAGTAATATAAATGAGAAGGTTGTGTGGATATTTGTTACTCAATCACGCAAGAGCAAATGAAAGGAATCATAGAAATGGATTACAAGCTGGATTTACCTATGGGGTATATTTTTTATTATAGGAAACGGTCTAGAAAAAAGCTTATGTTTTACGTAGTAGCCATACACAGTAACATTTTTCAAACGTGGAACTATATATTATGTATTTATTATATACTAGCTGTACCCTACCACGCTTCGCTGTGGCTATGTCTGATGCCAAAAACACATAAATACAATCCTTGATGCGGATTATATATCATGCTAAAATTTCATCTCGATCGGTGCAGAACTTTTTGAGTTTTTGAAGCGTACACAAACCAACATAACATTTACATATATATAGATTTGAATATTAATTAACATTTTTTATTCGATATTCAATTGCAATAGCAGTGACCTGAAGTTTTTTCCTTTGAGAAAAGTAAGGCCTCATTAAGGGAGAGGCCTACGAGGAGTGTATGTAGCTGCGAAAGTATGTCAAGAACTATATTATATATGTATAAAATTCTAGGACCTGTTGGCAGTATACATATATAATATCTAAAAAAGTATCGTGGTACCTACTCGAAGCGTCTTGTGACAGGCGGACTGGAACATCTCGCTTGACGAATCAACGTAGCACGCTTCTATGGGATTATGGTTTCGATCGAATGTTCTGTTTGTAGTTTGCTAAAATTTAACGTTTCTTGGAGTTGTTATTACTAATTTTGCAATAGTTAAAAAGTCGTGATGGCCGAATGGCTCAAGTACCTACAAGCGGCAGGCAGATAGAGTAGAGCGCCAGTTCTCTCTAAACTTCAAAAAATAACTTAAGTACATTGATCAACAACGTGCAGAAGGTGAAGGACATCGTATCATCGTAAGGATGTCGGATCGGACATCGGACATCGTAAGGAAACCTCTACATGCCAGATTCGTCACCTGTCCCAAAAACTTTCTTCAGCTAAAAAAATAAGTATTATTTACCCTGTTCGGAAATATATATGAAATTATAAGCATAATAATAATTTTAATAATCCCAATTACCCAATTTGAATAGTGCAGAAAATGTTAATTTTGTATCTATATAAATAGTCCCAAGTCCATATATCGCAATATATTATTATTACTCAACTAGCTCTAATTACTAATGAAAATTATTGTGATACAAGTTGATGTAGGTACAACTATGCAGTGATTACATAATCAGCATGGAACTCCCAGCCACGTGGTCGTGAGTCGTGTCACCTGTTTACAATGGTTTTCAATTTGCACGTTTTATAATATCAAGCCTCTATTGTGTGCGACTCATACAAAACAGTCCCCGCAGTTACATAAATATACCTATGTTGAGTCGATTGTCTGTCAGAGATAATTTTTGAAGTGTATAATATACGTAGGTAGGTTTATCGCGGGCCATGCAAAAACTGTAGGAATAATTCGGTGGAGGAGGCTCCGTGCCCTCGGCGGCGGCGGTTACGTAAGTTCATCTAGTTTCAAGGTCGAGGACGTTGCTCCCAAATCGCTGATCGCGTCCTGTGGAGGGGCGACTTCAACTGGTCAGTTTGGGCGTTCACTCCTTTTTTTACTTATTCACGTCTATTATTGACCATCTTAGAAGATTTCGAGTCCTTCAGCAACCTGTGTTCTTTGTGTGTATTATACTGAATACCAAAAACGGTCCGCTTACTGATATCAGTAATACTCCTAGTGATTATTTAGTTCAAGATGGTCCCGATTTTAGTTTGCCGAAGTTTAAGTCAAAAGAGAGTACGGAACTTGCCAATAAATTCCAGCAATTGATGCCTGACAATGATTGCCGAACCTAATCACCAAAATAATAACGTACTTAACTTATAACTAACTAACTTTGGTAATTTTAGTTTATATATGTAACGTTATTTTATATATGTGACGTTCAATAAGTGTTCCCTATGCCCCTTGCGTTGAATAAAATATTAAGATTTTGCAAAAAATTAAAAGCGTTTGTTAGAAACCATTTCACAAATAGATTAAACTATATACCATTGTAGCTTAATATTATTTGCCGATTTAAACGTTTCGGAGTCTCCTTCGTCTATTTACGCTTTACCACAGAAGGGTAAAAAAACGTTATAACTTATATCAATTATAACTATTTATCGGAGATATATTTTGATACTAACCAACCTACACCATCTACACATATTTTACATACTTCTTTGCATTTCTTCTTATAAGCATATGATAAATATAAGCCTTGATTGCTGAGTACGAATCCCAACTGTACCAATGATTTTCTCTGAACTTAAGTACAGTGAGTTATACCAAGAGCTTTACCATGAAGGAAAACATCAACAGGAAACCTGCATATATTTGAGAAAAATCCCAAGACGTATGTCACGTTGGCAGTTAAAATATATCTATATGTGGGGACCCACCTGCCCACTTGCCGCCGGAGATAGGTAGGCATGGAGGTTGCTTCGGGGGCCTTTTGTGGGGACGTGTGGAAATAGTATAGGATAAGATTTACTCTCGGTGTTTTCCTATACCATTAAACTGATGTGATAAACTTGTACTCACTTTATGAAATATATAATCTGGGAACAATCAAAAGTAATTAAATAAAAATTCGAATACAGAAATTAATCGTGAGTACCGAAATATACCTTTGAAACGATAATAGTGGCAATCAAGCGTAAGCCCTCATGAAGATAAGCGGTTACCGTCGCCTGTTACCAGCAATGCCAGATTTATCGCATTACAGGCCTTATGATGGGAGGAGTAAGACTTAATAGTTTAAGGAACAAACTAACCCAGCTTCTACAAGCGCCTGTTACGGGTTGAAAATCTCATTTGGATTCATTTCATCCATTGTATGCTCATCGTATAATTTTGATGTAAATTAAATAATAATACCCATCCTACACTCCACACTCCACTTCCCGCCGTGAGGCACTCCGCGTGATGGGTGGCGGTCCCCATCGCCGCACTGTGCAGAATTTTTCGCACCAGCGGGGACGGACTGGTGCGCTTTGCCTCGGGGGCACGCCCTAACAGCCGTCCGGCTAATGCGCATCGAGTGGAATTGCAGCCCTCTGGGCTGGCAGGAATCGCGACGTGCACGCTTCCACTGGGATCCCCTGAAATAAGATCCCGGAAATAAGGTGAATGGAGCCATGTCGGCGTTGATGGGCAGTAAAAGTCTGAGCAAGAATGCTCGAGTTGCTGTCCACAACGCGATATTGGTACCTACCTTATTGTATGGCAGCGAATCCTGGGTGTCAGAGGAAGTATGAAAATAGCTTGAATGCAGTCGAGATGCGATCTCTTCGAAAAATGTGCGGCGTCACGATATTAGATCGAATCCGCAATGAAGAGATTCGCAAATCAACTGGCGTGAATGAGGGCGTGATTGTAAAGATGAAGAAAGGCATGTTACGTTGGTTTGGACACATAGAAAGGATGAGTGAAGAAAGATTGACGAAACAGATATACAAAGCAAAGTGTGTGCAAGAAGAGGCAGAGGAAGGCCACGTTCCAACTACCTGGATCAAATAGATCGGACTCTGAAGGACAGGAACGTTAGAGTACTCGAAACCGACGAGCATGTATGAAGAGACTGATGAATGTGGACGAAGCGAAAGAGGTATGTAAGTCTAGAGAGAACTGGCGCTCTATACTCTCTGCCTACCCCGTTAGGGACTTGGCGTGATGATATGTATGTATGTATGTATTAAATAATAAGTAAATAAATACCTTCAGAGAATTGCACACAAATTCACATTGCTCCAAATTTACCAAAGCTTGTACACCATGGTAACTAGTCAACGATATATATACTTATTTAAATAGATATGTATATACATAAGACATCCAAGACTAAGGTACAAATACTCGTGCTTATCACACAAATATCTGCCCTCAGCTGGAATCGAACATGCGACCTCAATCTTCGCAGTTAGGAGCTCTGACCACTAGACCAGTAAGGCCTTAAAATTTAATTACTAGTTCACTTAAACAACAAATTTATTGTGATATTTTACTTCAAATATATATTTCTTTCACACGAGATCTCCCAGATAATTATATTATAGGAGAAAGCACTAATAATATTGAAAGATCAAGAAGAACACAAAAGAAATTGGAGACAATGTAGTTCCAACCCACTTAATCACATTATACAGCTACCGGTGACATCATAAATCAAAAAGAAAGTAGTCTAACGAACAAGAACATTCTTCACCCTTAGGGTGGTCGCTGGACAATACAGCCAGACCCTTTTAAAAGCACAGCTACTGCGTAATAAAACTCTTTCATTCAAAACAACGACATAAATTAAATACTTCCATACTATGCGGGCCTGTATAATAACATTATCATACGTATTTTTGAGCTACTTTTCCTTAATTCTAAGTTAAGTTACATAAAGTTGGGAAACCAAATTGGGGAACCAAATTTTTTATAAAATACCTATTAAAATTTGTGTACAACATGAACACAAAACAGTTAAATGTGTTGATCTTATGTCAACGCTGTTGCGCTACAATATATTATTTTCGTCTACGTAATGGTTTCAATGTCATTGTGTTTTTTCTTTCGCAATGTGCGTTTGGGTGGATGAGGTACCGTTAGATTTTTTTAACATAAGCAATATAACGGCCACCCTTTGAAAGAAAAAACTTCGGGCTCAGCAGGTAGAGCAGATCTTTGATCAAGGACTGCGATTATGCTTCTGATTGATCTCGAGTTTATTTTTTGTTGTTATTCAGATGTTCCACATTATTGAAAATGTTGTATTGCCTAACTGTAAAGAACACTTATAAAATACATGCAGTTATTTCATTCTTACCGCGTAGATCTCAAAGCCAAGATAAGTTAACCCCAAAAGGCACAACAGCGACGGTAAAAAAATATGTAGGTACCAATGTTACACTCTACTCGTACCCGTCAATTTCGATAGTGTACCGAATAAGATATTTTATTTATATTTTATACAGATCTTTTGAAAGATGTGGTAATTTTGAGTTTTGTTTCAAACATATGTAATACATATTTTATCTGCGACTAAAGTTTTCATAAATAATAATAATAATATATCCTCACGCCTTCCCACAAGGGTCCAAAGTTTTCATCTGAAGAGTTAATATTGCAGATTTTAACCCCGGTGTTTTTAACAATGAGTTTAGGTAAATTAATTACAGTGATTTAACACAACTTTTGGGGAAAGGAAAAAATCAAACCAAAACTTGCGTTTAGTTTAAGAAAACAACAATGATCGACGTATGTACGTGAAATGTCTAGCCTGAAAGGTGGTGGCAGACTCGATAAAAATCAGTTTGATACCTAAATATATCTCTGGCGAATTAAAGTACCTTTGTTCCTGCAAGCTTCTTCTTGGACGAGTTCGTTGTCAAGAAGTTGTCAAATTTGTTGATAAAATAAAAACAGCTTTCCACTACTATGCCAAGCCAGCCACCGCCACCACTTAATGCAATGAGTAGAGTACCTTTTGTGGATTACCGTATGTCGCGTGGATCGTACTAGCACCTTGAGTCAAAGAAACATCAGTTGAGTGGCTAAGAGATACTAAGGTGTAAAGTCTTAGGAGCCTTATTTAAAATCTTTCTAGACACTTAACTCCTACTTTGACTTGTTCAATTGACCGGAGAGTATTAAGCATCCACTGAAAGTCTATATCATCCACAAAAAGCTTAAGACTAAACAGCATAGAAGCCTCGACCACCTTTTATCTGACGTAAGGGGATTTCTGGCGATAAGACCTGGACAAAACATCTGTGGACTGGCCATTACTAGCATTGGACAGAAACAACTGGAAATCATGGGAGAGGCCTTTGCCCAACAGTGAGATGTAACCAGACTAACAACAAGGGGATTTAGTTAATTCTTTGTTTGTGAAGTAATGGAATCATGCTACTTCCGTACTTTTCTGTACACTATTGGTTCTCAGGCTAATATTGAAATGTAGTTGAAGCATGTTTACGCATATGTAGATTGTTCACGGGGTTCAGATTGAGAATAAATAATATTATATTTTTAATTAAATGTATATGTACTAATATTATTAGTTTACCAACAAAAGTGGATCCTGATATCTGACTAAATTAATTAATTTTATGAATGAGAAGGCGTCTGTCGCGGCGTACAAGAGGTCAAAGGGACTTTTCTGCTGTAGGCTGACATAGATCAGGATACAGCATATTAATGCTTGATCTGATAGACTTTCTTTTGTTTCTTTTTAGTGATCGGAATTCGATGTATAATGTGATTTTGAAAATACAATTTTGTGTTGGATCATACATATAAAAAAATATACTTTTCATATTGTAGAATTATAATTAAACTTTATTGTGTACTAGTATATTTGGTTAGCATAATGTTGATTACTAATGATCATCTTATTCATGTCGTATTAATCAATAAAATACTACGCAAATACTCTACAATAACATTTAAAATGTTATGTTTATTAACCTCATAACTACTACGATTAATTATCTTATTTATCCAATAAAAAAATAATATACAAACCAATAATAAACTAAGGATAGAAACAGTAAATGTCAATACGAATCAGAAAAAAGCTACTGGTTTTTGGGTTTGTTTGTAAATTAGGTAAAATTTTCTGGCACTTGTTCTAGATCACGCTGTTGAGATAGAAGTAGTTAAATGGATTGTCAGCTTGGACCATGGCATTGGTATGGTGTTTTGTCTCTGTCTCGCGCAGCAGTTCATTCACCCTGGTGGCGCGGAAGAGCCGCGCGGCGCGGGCGCAGGTACGCGCGGGCGGCTGTGCTCAGGCGCGCGCGCAGGAAGGACGTCTCCGACCATGAACCAAGCTACACTTTATCAGTTATCCGGAGGTGTCGGTGCGCCACGCTGTGTCGCTCTCCGCGCCAACATGAACCCCTAGTACTACGATACTCAAGTGACGTTTTGCATTTATCTAGACTGAAAGCAACATAGATCTCAAGATAAGACTTATTTTTATATTACTTTATTTTTTAAGTGACGGTTTCAGTGACGAGTGGATTTATTTTTAAGTGCAAGTGAAAACATAAACAAAACAATTCCCATTAGGATTTATCAATTTGGATTACTCTTCGTGTTCCACATCTCATGGTTACTATGCAGCTCATGGTCAGTACACTAATATTATTATGGTGTTTGGGTAAACAGTAGTATAGTTTTATTTTCCATACAGGTCTTCAGCATCTTACAATCAAAAGACATCAACGCGCATCTTAGTTACATCAGCTTGAGACTATGCAATTGTTGACCTTTAAGATAGACTAAGGCATGTTTTCAGTACAAAAATAATTACAAATAAATAAACTTTTAAACTGCTGCTCCTTTATCCGGATATCAATAAAAGTAAGACTTTCTTTTATTAATGTCCTACCCCGGTGATGATGAAGACTTACTTTATTTGTAGAAATTGTGGTGACTTTGATTCTCAAATCTGCAATTAACTCTGCATCATGTAAATGAAACACTTAAAACTAGTATAAGAATTATAACTAACACGATATATTTAAATATAGAGTAGTATAACTCCTGTAATCAATATGTATATTTACAGGCAAAAAAAAGAAATATGTTTACTGACATAATTTGTATATCAGCATGTTAAAATTGCTCTTACTCCATATATATAACCGCCATGATACGTATTATGTATTGAATACATAAAAAGCGGTAAACATGAAAACTCACCACGTAATAAATACTTTTATAGCTTAAGCTACGATTTTTTGCGATACAACAATCAAAAGATTCTAGTCTAACGCAACACACACACACACACACGCGTAAATTTCGTTGTTGGGACGCTTAGCGATGTGCAAAAACAGAACCTTGAACTTTTGGGAGTTCAAATTCAAGGCGAATCGTGAGCACACGTGATCTACCCACTGGAAACTTACGTAATACACCCTTTGGTTAAGTATGGTGAAATGCGCATTAACTAGTTCTTGTTATAAGTACTCTATATGTTGTAGAGGTTTGTTCATTCAAGCTTAAGCCGTTTGGTAATAATTTTTTTGGTGGATATTCAGTTTAAAAACTATCATCCACAACAGACTGTAATTTAAAAACATATTTCGTAGTTTTAGGTTTTGATTTTTACCCTGTTTTTTTTAAGTTTCCAGGTTATTATAATTCTGGAAGATATTTTTTTAAATATATTTTAATCACCCGGCTAGAGAAGGCAAAGGTGTGATAGCACCCAGTTTTGATCAAATGGCTTCTAATGGAAAAAGTAAAAACGTACTTTAAATGGTATTAAAAAACGTATAGTTAACATAAGCATGTACCTACCTCATTACATGTTCTGCTTGTTATATGGAGATGAGGTAGATAGATATACTACAATTAGCCCGGCCAAAAACAAACTCAGACAAAAATAAGCCCAGTGACGAGCGCCCAAGTCGCAAATTAGCATACGCGACAACGCCCGTGGTTTCGGCAATGACAATGACAACGACCGATGATATAACAGAAGGCTGTCAAACCCGTGAAAACTCGGTCATTGAACCGAGCGCTCGCAACTCAGCCCCACTTTGAGAGCTGCTTTCGATTATGCGATTTTTATATTTACACTGTAGAACATAGAGTTCAAAATAACTTTCTACTGATACTTTAAATATATACAGTTAAAGTTTTGGTCTTAAAAATTCATGACGCGGGCATTTGACAATATTAATTTATATTGTATAAAGATCAGCATCTAATTACATGAACAATGAAGTTTTTTGACCAACAGTGGCACACAAAAGCTCATCAGCTCAAGTGTTGTTCCGAGATATTCCATCAATGTATTTATATAATTTGGGATATTATTGAGTACAGATCAATATTCTGTTATGGTTTTCATTGTATATACTCAAATTAGATGTTTACTACTTGGATTATATTGGATGGGATTTACTATTTGAAATATCTTAATTTTAATTCAATTACGTATACAAATTACGAGAAGGAATCTTGAAACTGATGTGTGTGAAGCGTGGGTGTGCCAGGAAGGTCCTTGATGTGTAGAAAGTAAAGTGGAGTGCAGGCGCAGGCCGCAGGGCGCACGGCGCGGGAGGTGGAACCTGTTCGAACAACGGTACCCGCCGCCCTGCACGCACCCATTATGTAATAACCACATAACCTTTTTCTTGCTTCAAGAACTACGCAATTATGTCGTAATTCGACCCTTCTGTACTCGTATCTCTGCATTTATTGATGCGATTTGATAATGTTTTGCAATGTCGTTCGTCAAGGATACTTAGCTATTGATTTAAAAGGTGTCGCATTATTAAATGGCAACATTCCAAAATTATTTATTATTAGTCTTAAATAGCATATTGTTCTTGATAATTTACCTTACTAGTTGAGGGACTTACTAATTTGACCTTATTACTTGAGGGGTAAAAGTAGTTAACAAATACTCTGTAAAAAGAACTTGATTCATGGCTGAAATACTTCCTGCTGAATTTCATTGATACAACAGAGATTAAAAAATAAATCTGCTTCTTCGTATACATACATATCATCACGCCGAGTCCCTCACGGGCTATACAAAGGGATTAAGAGTGACAGTTCTCTTTATAGATAGTCAGGCCTCTTTAACTTCACCCGTATTCATCAGTTTCCTCACACATGCTCGGCGCGTTTGATATTCTTATCCTTGAGTGCTCGAGCGATCTGATCTAGCTCGTTACACATGGTTTTCTTCCTCTGCCTTCAGACACTAGCGTATGATATATCCGTCTCCCCAACCTTTTTTCAAGTATCCGTATTTTCTTAGGTCTAACTCTATTAATTATTATTTATTGAGCTCAGCCTCAATATAAACAAGGAAATAACGTAAGACGTTTAAGTGTTAGTGCAATTAAGAGTTGCTTAACAAGTACCTATAGACCCGCATCCATATACAGACTAGCATTGTAATCTTAGGCGTTGAAAGGTGCATAGCATTAGCCTCTGCACGGCAAAACTACTTATTATTCTAACTCGGTTAAGAAAGTAAAGTTGCAGGAAATGCGGCAAGCACGTGTTTATAAAAATATCGATGACATTGTGGAGTGTCCCACATGCATATGTGAGTGAGTACAATGTATGCCGCTACCCTTCCGGTGACCGCGCGCAGTTACCACACCATAACCAGCACACCATAGAGCATAACGTACGCGCATAGCACCTACATACGAGTGAACAGTACTGTTTGCTCATTATTATTACATTTTTCTATTGTTCTATGATTTTTGTTTACATGATGTACATATTGCCATATAATATTATATAAATATATCCTCACGCCCTCAAGGGGTAGGCAGAGGTGTATAGGTAATACCCACACACCCACTTTCCGCCAAAGGTATATTAGGTGCCAACGTGACAGATGGCGAGTCCATCGCCGTTACTCAAGCACGACTATACATACGCCTTTGAATTGCTTCTCAGACGTATGCAGGTTTCCTCTCGATGTTTTCCTTCACCGTAAAGCTCGTGGTGTGACTAATCACCGTACTTAAGTTCAGAAAAACTCATTGGTACAGTCGGGATTCGAACTTGCGACCTTTGCGTCGCAGGCAACTGCTCGAACCACTCGGCCACCACGGCTCTATATATATTGCCATATATTTATATTTATAGGGACAGGAACAAACGTCATTGTTGTACGACTGTGGGAAGTTTAAAATTGTATAACAATGAAGTTTGACATTACAGTGTCGCCCATATTCACCGGTTTCGTTAAAACTATTACTTCACAACAATAGAACATACTCATCTTTGATTCAGTCACAAAAATTGCAGTCCGGAAAATTGGCATTCCTCATAAGATTCTACGCCCTTTAGTTATTTTATAGCGTGTGCTACTCGCTATAAAATAACTAAAGCCTTAAAACTTAAAAGCCTCTCATATTTCTCAGAAATGCATTACCATTCAGCACATCAATAAGCGGAACACATCGCTTTTAACGTATATCAAAAATATTAACTGACTCTACAAACAAATTCAGGCACATTGCGGACATGTTAGCTCGCTTCAATCACATTTGCCAATGGACGAGGCAGTGCTGCTAGTATTCTGAGCACTCTCTGGCGGGTTATCGATTCGCGTCAAATATTATATGATTTTAACTTTTACAGTCTTTAGACCTGAAATATTATAAATTTGATAAAAGTTTATGTTTCGTGCCTAAAGACCGATTATATGTTACCTATTGAACGAAAGATTATTATTTTTACTTTCATGTAAAGATTGGTGTCTAATTTACTTTTAGTATGTGAGTAATACGGGAGGGATGAAATTACTCCGGCGTAATTTAGAACAAAATTAATAAGAGTATATTTTATGAGTAAAACTTTATTTAAAAATATCTAACCGACAGTAAAAACTGCATCTAAACAAGTTCAATAGTTTTTTAATAGATCACGCGTTATTTTTTTTAATTATTTATTTATCAACTTAAAACTAACATAACAGGAAATGTATCCTAATGCTGCACTAACGCAGCCGTGTACATAATATAGCGCTCGGACAGAATTACGCAGAGGAGGGCTTTATTATAAAACTACATAATAAATTTACCATTTGAACCCTTTTTTGTAGTGATAAAAATGCAGTTAAATTACTTTATAATTCGAAACATGAATTCATACACGAAGTACAAATTGTACACATCCTCAATATATTTTCTATATTATTATTATTATTGATTTATATAACATAACAAATTCCATCCGTAGCATTCGCGTTCGTAGGTAGGTAAGGTTTCCAGAACAAGGAATATCTGTGGCAGAAGCTAGACCGTTCATCTGCTATGTTGCTAGCACAGCAACTCCACCCATCATACACGCACGTTACATGTAAGGTTATATACCTATATATATATATATATATTATATATATATATATATATATATATATATATATTATATATAACATATAGGTTTACATTATATTGATATACTATTAATAGGGAATATAAACTAGTAGTTTTACTACACTAAATTGTTTAGACGAAGAACTTACCGACATCAATATCTAACCTCATTTGTGTCAAACTCATTTTCTGTTTGAGGTTAACTTTTGGGATGCATTTATATTTATAATAGTATAGTAATTGTAAGTCATATTCATATCAAGAAGTCTTCGCATTAAAGAAACGTAGTCATGATTACGACTTCCTATTAATTTTTTCAACATGAAAACCTGCTAGAGGCGCGGTGCACCCCACAGCGCCCTAATTCACCCTCATATTTTTTACCGATGACGCGACCTAACGGTAGCTGGACCCGTGGATACGTCGATGCTGCCTTCGTGCGACCATATCATATAAAACACACGACACCTGTACAAAAGGATTATTCTTACATTCGTAGTTTGCCCACACAACATGATCACAAGGAAAATTTGTAAGCAAATGTAAGGAACCAAGTTCACTTTAAATAAGGCAGCGTTGTTTATTGTGACTCACATGAAAACTTAGCGGAACGCTTTAACTGTTTCTGTGAATCACTTTAATTTAAATAGAATTCTTAGGATGAAGTAAAAGGCAAATCTTTGATTGACAAATCATTATAAAAAGACTTGCACCCACAGGTCCTAAATAATATGAACGATAACGTAAGGCATTAACTGTATCATGTTTCTAATTCCAGTGATTGTCGTCTCAAATAGATCTAACGGTACATTCCTCTACAAAGGACCGTTGTCCCAAACATAAAATATATTTTTTTGGTTTTCGGCCTCTACCTGCGTTAAGATTATTCGACACTTGCTGCACCTATTCATATTTTTTGTAAGCGACCATAGATAATCGCTATATTGCCGTAATTTGTAGTTCAAAGTCGTTGTGGTTTATATTTAGATGCTGATGGTGAATTAAATTAACATAATAAATGAAAAGGCTGTCACATAACTAGGTGCTTTAAAATGAACAGATAATATTATCGCACCGTCTATTTTACATTAAATAATATTAACGAAAACAAGAAAACCCCCCACACAACAGATTTGTGATCTATATCGAGGAACCTAGTGAGTGGGGCAGAGGGAATGTAGCGCCATTCCGCTTTAGACTTAAAGCAACGTCCGCTTTATCCACACTAGTGATTCAGTCATGTCATAATTAGATCTAGTGTAATACTTGAGGTGTACAGAACCCAAAACTAACAAAGGAAAGTAAACCGTCGTCGGCGGCGGTGTGGAGTTGTTCGATCGATGAAAGTAAAGGCCTGTGTAGACGGGCGGGCGGTCCCGTTAGCCGGCCGGAGCTCGGCCTCGCGGAATACTAAACGCTGACATACTGCGCGGCTTTTGACCCTAACACATTCTAGTATAGTACTTCACACCTTTCTGCAGACTGCATTTCATATCCCATTAATCTCATCCATTATTGCTTTTAACCTAATTACAAATTCCCAGAACTAACATAAAAAGCCTGTGACGAAAAAAATTTACTGCAAAAAACATGTTCAAGATTGGTTTATTCTTCAAAAATTTTTACTGACCCTGAAGGTTTAATGATGAAATAAAAAACATAACTTTTGTTTACTACTATTATTCTCAACAGTTTATGCCATTTTAAAACTATTGCACTTTTTGGGTATTTGTTAAGTTGTATTGTTTTTTACAAACTCATAGAATTCAATGGAAACAGGCAAGCAATTTGTGCAAATGATTTTTTAGCACATCATCCCATTTTGTTGTTACGTACACTTACTCGGTCATAAAATTGGACGGGTCATTGTTTTTTCCATACTTTCGCAATCCCCAAACGCAACGTTTATTACTCTTTAACAATTTCAAATCAGCCGACAAAGGATATTTCGTACTTTGCTTAAAAAGGGAAACAATTATAAAGCATTTCAAGTTAACGGTGATGCAATTAGAAGCAACTAGCAACACTGAAGTGCAAGAAGATAAAGTTAGCTAGGCTTATGAGTACTTATATCAGGCTATTAACTACAATGTATATGTATCTAGTCGGTACAGATGTAGGAAAGGACAACGACCCTACGCAAAATTCGCTGCATTGGGCTAGGTCTAGTGCATGCGCGTATGTAGCGGTAACAACACGGAAGCGCCTCGAGCAGGAGCGCTATATGCGCCCGCACCCTGCCAGACAGGGAAAAAGTCATGAATGAGTATTGAAGCCTACCCCAAGAAGGGGGAAATCGAGTTTGCACTGCGGGCGCCAGCACTTCCACAGATGTGTATGGATCCTACACACTACACTAAATAGGATCAATAAAACCTACTTGCTCATCAAATGGCCACAAGTATCTACATTTACCTGAAAAAAAATAGATATACATGAGCTAATTACAAAATCTGTATATTTTTGTGAGGTACTTAAAAGTTATTATAACTAAATGCAATGGGTGATTCCAATTTCAATGTTCATTTGTGCCATACAAATAACAAAAGATTTAACCTCTTTCGTTGATGATTGAGAATGGGTATAACACTCCTAATGTCCGTATTACTTATCGTACCACGATTATTTGGCCAAACAACTGTCCGAAATATACATCTTTCTCTACAAACATAATTATATTTAACCGTCTAGGTAGTCATATAATGTGTTAATCTTTGTACATAAGATATATAGTAACTTTATTTATAGCTAAATGTCTATATATTACAAGATATTTTTATTCAATAGTAATGATGACAAATTAAAAAGAAGTGAATGCGGTAACTAATTCAATCATGTAAGCATATAAATACTGAAACCAGACGAAGTAGGTTCAACAATGTAAAGAAGAATAAGAATAAGCCAGTATTTTGGCAAATTTTGGTAAAGCGCCTATTACTATAAGCCTAAAGAAAATGTAATGTCAACGACCGTGAGCCCAATACTCGCGCAGTAAACGCATTTCCCGGCGCACACGAGCGCAGCGTGCGATTTATTCGCGCGAGCGAGACACCGCGCGGGCGGCGCTGGGCGGCGGGGGCTAGCGCAGTGGGACGAGGCGGCTGCGGCCGTTCACCCCGGAAGATTCAGTGTTTTGATACCGCTCAAGCCTCCGTCGCCGCCGATGGAAAACTGCATTTTCTTTGATGCTCGCTTTTCACGCTCTAATTGATCGCCAATCGGATAATTTCGTTTTTTAAACGCACGAATTAGTACGTTGATTTCTACAAACCCTTTATATATTATAATGAGTTAATTATCCTAAAGGAAGTATATATATATATAATCACGCCTTCCCACAACGGTCCTCGAAGGCTCGAAGGCAGAGGTGTATAGGTCACACTCCCACTTTCCGCCAGAGATATATGTATTTTAGGTGTCAACGTGATACATGGCGAGTCCATCGCCGTTACTCAAGCACGACTATACATACGCCTTTCAATTTCTTCTCAAACGTATGCAGGTTTCCTCTCGATGTTTTCCTTCAACGTTTAGCTCGCGGGGTGACTAATCACTGTACTTAAGTTCAGAAAAAACTCATTGGAGAAATCGGGATTAGATTGCAACGTTTGTGTTGCAAGCAACTACTCGCTCTATCCTTAAGGATTTTATTTTATAAATGTAATTCGGAGTATCGACTATATCAACTGAACGATGTTAAATAATAAAGTTTTCAGGAAAGATAATAAAGTTCTTAGATATCCTATTTAAATCACTATAAGACAACGCGTAGTTAAAGTAATTACTCTTAAATATGAATTTGTATTTTACAATACATGAATAACAAATAAGAACAATTATATAGTGCTTGCTTACGGTTCCTGAAATCCTGAATCAATAACTTGACAGGCGGCGTAGTACGACACAGCAACAGACCCGTCTGGAAAAGTCTACCCTCGAGTAGATTTAAGCACCGCAATGAGTAGGATATTGGGGTAGGTTATTGCCCCTCAGTCCTTCATTGAAGGATCCTGCTCATGGGAGACTAGTAAACTAGTTATCTATTAGAAGATGTATTTCATTATTAAAATGTGTTGTTGTGTTATCTATCTAGGTTAGGTTAGTTATTAAAAATATGTCAGATTTTCTAATAATCTTGTACCTTCATATATATGTATACCATACATACATACATACATATCATCACGCCAAGTCCCTAACGGGGTAGGCAGAGAGTATAGAGCGCCAGTTCTCTCTAGACTTACATACCTCTTTCGCTTCGTCCACATTCATCAGTCTCTTCATACATGCTCGTCGGTTTCGAGTACTCTTAACGTTCCTGTCCTTCAGAGTCCGATCTATTTGATCCAGGTAGTTGGAACGTGGCCTTCCTCTGCCCCTTCTTGCACACACTTTTGCTTTGTATATCTGTTTCGTCAATCTTTCTTCACTCATCCTTTCTATGTGTCCAAACCAACGTAACATGCCTTTCTTCATCTTTACAATCACGCCCTCATTCACGCCAGTTGATTTGCGAATCTCTTCATTGCGGATTCGATCTAATATCGTTACGCCGCACATTTTTCGAAGAGATCGCATCTCGACTGCATTCAAGTTATTTTCATACTTCCTCTGACATACCCAGGATTCGCTGCCATACAATAAGGTAGGTACCAATATCGCGTTGTGGACAGCAACTCGAGCATTCTTGCTCAGACTTTTACTGCCCATCAACGCCGACATGGCCCCATTCACCTTATTTCCGGCAGTTATCCTTCTTTCAATATCTTTTTCATACTTTCCATCTCGTGTGAACATGCTTCCAAGATATACAAATTCATTCACTTGCTCTATATGTATACCATGAAAATATATACTTATTAGTCCCTTGTTCTCGTATCGATTGTAATGAAATATCAGATTTAACTTATTTGAGATAGAGGTGAACGAACTCAAGATCATAAACCGAACCATATTTAACGTAAGGTGTGTACTTTGAAAAGGTGTACCGTGAATATGGCTACTATAATTAAATGAAGCCTGTTAAGACATCTTTCTAAGTGAATACTTCGCGGAAATTTTGATCTTAAGACATCTTTCTAAATGAATACTTCGCGGAAATTTTGATCTTAATACTTCGCGGAAATTTTGATATTAATACATCTTCCATTTTACTGTCATTTTGAATAAACTAAAAAATTTGTTACGACACCATAAATTATGAATTCTGTTAAGAGAAAACTGAACTATGCAGTTGGCAAAATGAGCCTTATCGTAAGGTATATATTGCATTTCCAGTATTATCATCTTAAAAGTCTAAAAAAAATCTGGTTATTCTTGATGGACTCGCACTTGCTTCTTTTTCCCAGTTATACGTTTTAAGCTATTTTATTAGCGTTATTATAATCCATGTTCTAGATGGTATGAATACATAAAAATATACGGATCTATTACGTTTATCAATAAACGTTGAGAAATATTTGTTTGAAGCTGCACTTCATAGGTACCGGGCACAGTATGCAGCTGTTAGCAGATTACAGACTGTAAATAGTGAAATCAATATTGGATAATGGTAGGCGGCAGGGTGCGGCGTTGCCGGCAGAGGAGAGTAGGCACCCCCTTACTACGAGTATCTCGAGCCTATTATATGATTGACACTAAAAAGTGATAATTACAAATATTGTTCCAGAAACCTATTTTAAAACTCTCGGACGAATAATTAAACGATTTCATATACTGAAGGTATCGAGGTATCGAGAATCGAAGGTAAGGGTGCGTGCAGGCTGTGTCGTCGACCCGTGAGAGTGAAAGCGTGTTCCGGGGAGGCGACCAGCACCACGCGCCGGGCCGCCGCCGCCCGCCCTGCTATGGCTTTCGCTGCTGTTCGCACGCCACTCGCTCACGTTGTTTTCAGGTAGTTTTAATTAACACTTTATGACGCGTCAACCCTAGATGAAGCATTATTCATCGTTCATAATCATTCGGATGAGATTATGTAATGCAGTTATTTTGGCGATGGAATAAAATAAACAACAAAATCTAAGCAATCATGATGTTCTTTCATCGTTATTTGTTACATCTTAAGTCGTGACACTAAAGTGTACATTTTTGATAGTGTTCAAACTGATAATTATGTAGATATAAAAATCAACTATTTATGTGTTATTTGATAATTTTTAAATATGATAATAACTGCTCAGTGATATAGACTGCAGATTAAAACTTAGTGTAAGCTATGTTGAGTGTGAATGGCTAATATGAGTAGCTAGATATGTGAATTCGCGATGCTCATCAATAGAGACAAGTAGAGTGGTCAGCCGATCGGGAGCACGGTCAGGACAAGCGCCGCGGCCGCGCGCCACACTACGGAAGTAATGAACTTGAATGCAACCCGCCGCGGCGCGGTCGCACTGCGCTGCGCGACGTCGCTGTCCCACTCTGCTCTAATAAGAGAATACTAGGCGCGAATGTGATATACTCACTGCATTTGCTGTCAAAATCGTCCGCATTCTCCGTCACAGGCCGCTTTCGTCGCCGATGCGTTTATCGGAACGAGACGCGAATATGTGTGTCGATTGCATTCTCAGTGTCGTAAAAGTGCATTTAGGTCGGTGGGCATAGCATCGCGGCGGTCGGGTTAGTGCTACGCTCTCGGTGGCTAGACGTGGGGCAGGTCGGCATCGGCCGCCGTATTGCATAATGCGCCTAGCGCCCCGGCGGGGAACACGGCGCGCGGGCCCCTCGGCAACCGCGCACAGCCCGCGCTGACTGGCACAGCTCGCAGCTCGCAGCTCCCAGCTCGCCCCCTGTAAAGCCGAGCGACATGAGAGCGGCGCGCTGGGACAGACCCCTCGTCCCTTTGCTGGCGCTCCGTATATTGCTCGAGTATCTCAAGTCTCTCGATCTTGCGCTTTCTACTTGAATTGACTTACGATTTACGACAATCAAAAAACAGTTCCGTTTTTTTTTGAGAATTAAAATCGCAGAGCGACGATTTGCAATCAGAAAAGAGTTTCGTTGTTTTGAGTATCAAAATCGCAGAACGCGTAGACCTGATAAAGTTTTAAATCTCTCGTAAGTATATAATTTCGTATTATGTATGTTAAATGAATGTCAAATCCTATAATCAGTGTTAATTAATATTTACATCAGTGCGTCAACTCTTTGGAGATGATTACAAAAACTGGTTTGATTTTCTTTCAATGAAATGTTTATTTAACAATTACTTCATAAAAAAATACTTATATATCACAGATAAAATCTATATTAAAAAAAAAAAAAATTTAATTTTTAGCTCATTTAAATTATATCTAATGATTAATTATGCGTGATCTTAAGATTATATTTATAGGTAAAATTATATTGATTTCTGCAACTTTTGAATAGAATTTATAGAGATCTTTAAATAAGTTTATTTGTGTATCTTTTAATTAATGTAGAATGTCTTAGGTTGTTTTAACCGACTTCATTATTGGACCTATAAGACTGAGTAGCTGCCAATTCAATACTTCCATCTTAAGTAATAATATAAGTGCGAAAGTCAGTTTCTCTTTTTATTTATCGGCTTGCCTGTTCAGCCAATAAATATGAAATTTTCACATACTAACGTAAGGGCATGATGGGTATAGACAAAGGCATATGCTTTTATCCTGACCAATATACTATTTCCATGTGATCAAAGCTATTTTTCGCTTAATTTCTGTCACGCGGTCATTAACAATCTGTCACGTTGGCTCCTAAATTATATGTCCGGCGGAAGGTGGGTGCGTGGGTAAGTACTACCTACACACTCTGCCTACCTTTTCGGGAACCCTTGAGGGAAGTGTGCTAGTAGCACTAGGGACGCACATAGTCACTAGATATTGTAAAACAAAGTCCCTGTTGGCGTTAAACTCCTAACTAATACTACTGAACGGATTTTCACGCGGCTTTCACCAAAAGGCTGAATAATTCATGAGAAAAGGTATAGGTATATAATTTGTTAAGATTTTATGTAAATTGTTTGAAATATGGTGTGGTGTTATAAATATTGTGTATAATTATTGTAGATATAGGAAAAAGAAAGAATAGTCGAATGAAAGCCTTCATCGAAAATTTTACCTTAATCTAAATAAGACTTTAAACTAAACATTTATTTATAAATATAAATATAATATGATATAAATATATTATAAATATAATATGATTATTAAGTAATGTAGGATTATGCTATAAAATGTTGTCTAGCAATATGCATTGTACCTATATCTATTTACAGTGAATAATCAACGTATCAAACTTATTATTAGACGCAAGGTTAGCGTTCCCGTTGCACTCTGGCATGCATTAGAATGTGATGTGTATTCAATATTAAGGTTATTAGTATATTTTTTGTCATTATTTAATTATAACTAATCATAACTCAATCGTAGTGACTACAGTACAGATTTCGTTGCCATTAATATTAATTTTCAAGAATATTAAGAATAATGCTTATTCTTTAATCTTTTATATATTTATATTTAGTATATTATATTATCGAATTTTCTTAAAAATCTAAAATTCTAAATCAATAATTTTTATTCAACGTAAGGGACACAGGCAACACTTATTGAACGTCACATATTTAATATAAACTAAAGTTACCAAAGTTACCACCGTCTCCAAGAAAAAAATACCAGAAGAAGCGGCTTAATTTTGAAAGCCATAGAATCTGTAATCATTAAAAAACATTATTAAACGTAGACTCGTTTTATAATATCATAATAATATCAATAATATCTTTAACAGGGTATTAAGACACAGTTGACAATCCTACTGTTTTATGACATGCTGAAAAAATATAATGGTAATGAAACTCTCCCTAGTAGCAATTAGCTGTAACAATTCCGTACGTAATATAATCAGTGAACGCGATGTACACATAAAGAGCGCGATTGCAATAAGCGACGCAACGTGCGAGCAAAAGGGCAAGTTCAAGTGCAAGCGCATCGCTCGCCAAGGTTGCTTCCTGGTGCGCGCGCGCTTATGCGCACTCGTCCGCTACATGCGGCGGCGTTCTGTTACTAACGCCTAGCACTACGTGTTGCTATACTAAAACATCCTTTAAGCAACGTGTATATTAGATAAATTATTGAACACCAACACTTCGAATAAATCTAGACAAATGTTTATATTGACTCTGTATGCCTAGTTATAAGCGACTTAAATATTTATACAATTAAATTGTTATGTTCTCAATTACATGTAATAAATGACGCTTTAACAACCTCATCGATTTACGTGTTTATCGTTGTAGTAATGTGACATAATTATTTAGCAAAAATATAAGCGTCTTTGTTTTCGCTACAGTAATCACTATAGCGTATTAGATGTCTATATCAAAAGTTTCACTGCACACAAAATTCAATTTATTTTAAAATAATGAATAGATTTTTGCTCGTGTTGCTTTATTATCTGTCCATGGATTTATCTTCGCTAAAATTCCTTCGTTTAATGAAAACATCTTATTAAGTAGAATCAGGGAAAGTTATTAGATACAAAGTAAGCAAGTGGATGTAGGCTTACCATGGCTGCGGTGTGACATTGCGCGGACGCATCGCATTGCGCGACCGATACTAATGGTCACGTGTAGATCCTCAGTCCACGCCCCGTGCCCCCTCTCATATCATATCATATCTAATACCAATATATTTCTATTGAATACTTTCCTCTACATCATCATCATATCATCACGCCGAGTCCATAACGGGGTAGGCAGAGAGTATATAGCGCCAGTTCTCTCTAGACTTACATATACCTCTTTCGCTTCGTCCACATTCATTGGTCTCTTCATACACGCTCGTCGGTTTCGAGTGCTCTTGAAGTTCTCGTCCTTGAGCTTCCGATCGCATTGATCCAGGTAGTTGGAACATGGCCTTCCTCTGCCTCTTGCACACACTTTTGCTTTGTATATCTGGTTCGTCAGTCTTTCTTCATTCATCCTTTCTATAATTATGTTCAAACCAACGTAACATGCCTTTCTTCATCTTAACAATCACGATACTTTCCTCTACAAATTACTGATAATCCTCACGCCTTCTCACAAGAGTCGCTGACGGGGTAGGCAGAGGTGTATAAACAGTACCCACACACCCACTTTCCGCAAGCACGACTAAATATACGTATGAATGTCTTCTCTAACGTATGCAGGTTTCCTCCCGATATTTTCCTTCAAC